>PVIA01011312.1:0-45355 GCA_004024845.1 Tonatia bakeri
GTGTATAAACACCTTGTTTACACGGTTTGGGCATGATTCAATATTCTGGGGAGAACTAGTTGTCCCTTCAGAATTTCCCTCAAAATCAATCACTGACTGGCTTTGAGCCTCTCTTTCTTCATGGCCTATTCTTATGTGAATCAGGGTGCAAAGCAAAACCATGAATAATATCAACAAGGAATTATTAAGAACAATCCCAAAAAAATTACCGCCCCCCTTTTGTATGCCACGTTCTCTTCCAGGAAGATGGATTCCTTGAATTCCTTCTTTCCACGTCCTGGACCTTGTCAGACAACATGGTTGGAAGAGGACGTGGCACTCAAGTCTCTCTCTTTTCTCTGTGCCATTTCTAGGTTTCTGTCTTACGTATCACTAATTCTTTCCCCATCTGGCCAGCTTTATTTCCTAAATTCACTGGTTCTTTTTTTTTTTTTTTTAAGATTTTATTTATTTATTTTTAGAGAAAGGGAAAGGAAGGGAGAAGAGGGAGTGAAACATCAGTGTGTGAGAGAAACATAGATTAGTTGCCTCTCACACACCACCAGCCAGGGACCTGGCTCGTAACCCAAGCATGTGCCATGCCTGGGAATCAAACCAGCAACCTTTTGGATTGGAAGCAGGCCCGTGCTCAATCCACTGAGGCACACCAGCCAGGGCCTCACTGGTTCTTTATCTCTTTTATTGAATTCTTCATTTGCAGAACTTCTATTTGATTCTTTTTTTAAATTTCAGTCTCTTTGGTAATATACCCTTTTTGTTCACTGATATTATTTCTGAGTTAATTAAACTGCCTGTGGTTTTTTTGTAACTTGAGTTTTTTCAGAATTGCAATCTGGAATTCTCTGTCATTTAAATCACATCTCCATGCCTTTAAGTTTATTTTCTGAGGATTTTTCATTTTCTTTCAGAGCTGCCTTGTTACCTTGGTTATTCATGGCATTTGATGGATTCTGTCTCTGTCTAGGCATGTATGTACGAGTGGCACTCCTCTAGTAGATTGATAAGAAGTGTCTCTGTTGTTTTCTAGTAGGTGACACTGAAGCACAAGTGCTTTAGATCTCTGGCATTGCTCTGGCTTTTCACATTTCTTCAGAGTGGTGGAAAATGTGTTCCCTGGGAGGGTGGGCTTTCCTCTGTGTTCACCTCATTTTAGGGACTAACCCTGCAGGGAAATGTAATGACATCTCAGTGCTGTCCCCTGCAGCCCAACACTAGGGCAATGCAGCTGTGATGAGTGGGGACAGGGTGAGCTGGGGGAAGCTGGCTGCTGCCTTGGTTGCTTTGCTCTCCCAGTAATGGTGACCGGGAGATCTTAGCAGCTTCCCCTCTGTATCTCCACCCAACCCTGGGATTAGTTGCAGAGGAAAAATGTTTCTGTGGTACCAGTTCTGAGGTTTACAGATAATGTGCTCTGCAACCCGACACTCACTGCTACAGCTGCTTCTGGGGCCTGTTGCTAGCTCTTGGAGGATGAAGGGAAGGTGAGGGCAGGCAGCCAGGCTCTGTGGCTTTGTCTCTCTGGGATGCCGATTGCCAGACAACTGTGGCTGTACCTCTGTGCTCCATCCCTGCCCAGGTCACTGAGTTCACCTGCAGCATGTACTGCACACTCCTGCGGGGTTCTCACTGAGTCTCCGTCCTCCCTGCTGAAGGGAGGACTAGCGACAATCTGATTCCTGCCCTCTTGCACTCCTGCAGGGTTCTCACTGAATCTCTTCGTCCTCCCTGCTGAAGGGAGTACTAGTGACAATCTGATTCCTGCCCTCTCTGGGCTGTGAGCCCTGGGCTCCATCCCTGGCACCGTCTCAGCTTTTCTCCCTTCAGCCCCCTCAGTTTGCTCCCACTTGCCCACCTTCATATGTTTCATTACTTGGCCTCACCGACGTGTTCGTGCATTGAACAGGGAATCCTTTCTTGAATTATAGCTATTCAAATTGTTGAAACTTCAAGGGGACCTCTCATGCCACCATTCCTCTGATGGAGATTGAAACCAATATTTCTTGCACATCAATATTGTTTCAACATGTGGAAGAAGGAATATATTAGTAAATAAACTAAGCATTATTACAACTCATCATGTACCTAGAATCTAATAATTTTTCTCCAATATATAATAATGTGGAATTCTTTTTCTAGGTCTGCATTTAGGGGAGAAATGGGAAGATCATAACATCGAAAATCAGTACGAAACCCAAAGGAGAAACCTAAGGTGAGTCACTCAGTAGACAGCGTTGTTCCACATGAGGGTCTAGAATGTCATGAATTTTTCCAAAAGAGCAAATAAAACAACTCCTACTTCAAATTTACTTAGCTTTAACCTCATATACTAATGTCACTGTTTTCATGATAGCTATGCTCAAGTCCTGGGTCAGAAAACCTTCACTTTTGTTGTAAATTATAAAAATATAATTCCAGTACACTACTAATTAATAAGAAATTAACAAAGAAATCATTAATAATGTGCTTTTCATTTTCTCACAGAGGTCATATGGTAGAAAAACTCTATGAAAGCCAAGAAGGTAGTCAGTGTGGAGAAACCATCAGCCAGATTCTAAATCTTAATCTGAATGAGCACATTTCTTCTGGAGTAAAACCATTTAAATGCAATGTGTGTGGAAAAGTCTTCGTGCGTCCTTCATCCTTTAATAGGCACATCCGATCTCACACTGGACACAAACCTTACGAATATCATGAATACGAGGAGAAGCCATATAAATGTAAGGAATGTGGGAAAGCCTTCAGTTACCACAAATCTGTTTATAGACACGAAAGGACTCACACTGGAGAGAAGCCCTATGAATGCAATGAGTGTGGGAAAGCCTTCACATGGCTCACAACCTTTCGAAGACACATGATAACACACACTGGAGATGCTCCTTATAAGTGTAAGGAGTGTGGGAAAGCCTTCAGTTGTTCCACCTCATTCCGAGCACATGAAAGAACTCACACTGGAGAGAAACCCTATGAATGTAAACAGTGTGGAAAATCTCTGAGATCTCCTCTGGGTTTGCGAATCCATGAACGAAATCACACTGGAGAAAAGCCGTATGAATGTAAGCTGTGTGGTAAAGCCCTCAGCTGTCCCAGTTCCTTTCGAAGACATGAAAGGACTCACACTGCAGATAAACAGTATGAGTGCAAACAGTGTGACAAAACCTTCAGTTCTCCTCTGGGTTTGCGAATCCATGAACGAATTCACACTGGAGAGAAGCCCTATGAATGTAAGGAGTGCGGTAAAGCCTTCATTTCTCTCTCAAGCATTCGAACGCACATGATAACACACACAGGAGATGGACCTTATAAATGTAAGCAGTGTGGCAAAGCCCTCAGCTGTCCCAGTTCTTTTCGATCACACGAAAGGACTCACACTGGGGAAAAGCCATATGAATGTAAACAGTGTGGTAAAACCTTCAGCTGGCCCAGTTCCTTTCGAATACATGAAAGAACCCACACTGGGGAGAAACCCTACGAATGTACAGAATGTGGGAAAACCTTCATTTATCGCACAACCTTTCAAGGACACATGAGAAAGCACACCGGAGAGAAACCCTATAAATGTAAAGAATGTGGGAAAGCCTTCATTTCTCCCTCGAGCGTTCGAACACACATGATAGTGCACACGGGAGACGGGCCTTACAAATGTAAGGAGTGCGGGAAAGCCTTCAATTTTCCCAGTTCATTTCGAATCCATGAAAGGACTCACACTGGAGAGAAGCCCTATGAATGTAAACAGTGTGGTAGAGCCTTCAGTTGTTACACATCCTTTCGGACACATGAAAATACTCACACTGGAGAGAAGCCCTTTGAGTGTAAAGAATGCGGGAAGGCCTTCACTTACCGTACTACCTTTCGAGGACACGTGAGAATGCACACTGGCGAGAAACCATACAAATGTAAAGAATGTGGGAAAGCCTTTAGTCGTCCCAGTTCCTTCAGGAGGCATGAGAGGACTCATACTGCATAAAAACGTTTTGAATGTAAGCAGTGTGGAAAAGACAGCAGCTGGCTTTCATCCTTACATGTGAACATTCCCACTGAAAGGAAACCCTATGAATACAAGTAATATGAGAAAGCCTGATACAAATTAATCCATGTTAATGTTCCAGAAAACTATAATATGAAAGAACCATTATAAAAGTCATAAATATCTTCTCTTTATCAGTGCCTCGTTTTTAAAGTGGACCTCTGAACTGTGGGTGTTTACTACTTCCAGAAATGAACATTGAGGCGATACTGTGTAAGCAACACTACATAAGATTAATAGGTATTTTCTTTTTTAGATCAGTTACTAACATTTTCTCTTTCCATTTTGAAGACTGATCTATAGGTAAATTGAAGTGTATTTCTAATAAACAGGTAGGTTTAATTTTTATGTTTCCATTGTTTGTAAATAAGGAGCTGTCAATAAATAAATAAATGCTATTTTGGTATTTGTTGGGATTTTCCTACTGGCCTCCTGGCCAAGTACTATATATCCCTTAACCATTGTACAGGGTCCAGCAGAAGTAAGGCTTGCCTGAGTGTGGCTGGTAGGGTACATGAATGTCTCACATAAGATGGACAGCAGTTTGACCATGTCACCTAAAATGTCATGTGGTGTGCCTGAGTGTGATATTGTTATGTTACAGAATTATATGCTTATGATTTTGTAATAAAAAAGGAGCATTATTTATGTCACACCCTGTGTAGTCCATTGTATGAGAAAATCTACTTTTTTGTTTTGGCAAGAAGACCCTTATTTCATTTTCTTGCTAATAAAAGATGGCATAAATTTGTAAATATTGCAGAGTTTGTCATAGAGTCCATTGTGAATAATGGAATGCAGGGTTTATGGGTGCTGCCCTACTGCACAGTTGAAAATCCGAGTATAAGTACAATCGGCCCTCTGCATGCACAGATTCCCAGCTGCGGAGCTGATGTGTGGACTGTGTGGGTCACTTGAGAAAACTCCGTAAATAAGTGGATCTGCACAATTCAAACCCATGTTCAAGGGTTAACTGTGTTTACATCTTTGGCTGTTTGCTCATCGTCATTCCTCGTGCTAGCCCTTGAATAATAGACCTGTTACCGGACAATAAAATGTAGAACTGGAGATGGCTCTCCTAAAATTGTGTTTTGTCACCTGGGTAACGTGACATTTTCTAGGATCAGGTTTTTTGTTTTTGTTTTTGTGGTTCCATGTTAGAATTAACCAAAAGCCTCACTTGGGTGAGATTTGGAATACAGAAGTGCTGGAGGCATCAGTCAGGTTTTGGAGCTACCATACAGGCAGGGAGACAGATGCCCAGGAGCTTCAGGGACATCTGCTTCCAGCCTGTTGTTCTGATTTGATCTGCCAGTAACCAAAACCGCAACCAAGTGCATGACTCCCATTTTCTTGGAGATGGAGGTTTCCGCACATGTCTTCCTAAGGTCTACATGAAAATCCATGGTTTCAGTTTTCCTGTAATCTTCTGTGTCCACCAGGCAACTAATTTGACCTTTCATAGTTTGGAGCATTCTGATGTTTGGACTTCCATAATCTCTAAAGTGTATTCATATGAGGCCTTACCACCTTGTTCGGATGATACTGCTAGTGACCGCGTGTTCCTGATTCCACTCCGACAGCTGCAGCGGTGCGTTCCGAAAGAACCACGCTGGCGTTTGTCCCTCTGCTTCCCTCTGCACTACTTTCCCGACTCATTCTGTCCCTGTGAGAGAAAGCGCCTTTCTCATGTCAGGCAAATTATGGGTGTTTCCCATTGCTCACAGCTGTACGTTATTCTGCAGTACGTTTTCAGTTGTGTGTTTGTCATTAAAAACTGCTTTTTTGTCAAACCAAATATTTTATAAGGTCTTAGAAATATTTCACTAATTGTTTATACAATTTGCATATAACAACTGTGATTTTCATTTCCTTGGCACATAGTATATTAAAATATCCCATTGTAATTATGGATTTTCAGATCAACTTTGTAATTTTGTCAAGTTAATAGTCCTATATTCTCATTCAGTATTATCTTGTCTATACATGTTTATTTTTTCCTTAGGTAAATTATATATTTTTTATCCTTTTATAATTATAGTTTTTGCCTTAAAACTAATTTTTCATTCTTTTTGTCAGCACTGTCTTATCAAAACCCACCAGGATCATACCAGCAGTCAACAAGAGTGGTGTATATTTTACTGTTAAGAATGACTGAAGCCCTGTCTGGTGTGGCTCGGTTGGGCATCATCCCTCAAAGCAAAAGGTTGCCAGTTCGATTCCTGATCGGGGCACATGCCTGGGTTGCAGGTGCAGTCCCTAGGTGGGGCATGTATGAGAGGCAACAGATCGATGTTTCTCTCTCACACTGATGTTTCTCTCCCTTGTTCTCCCTCCCTTCCCTTCTCTCTAAAAATAAATGAAATCCTAAAAAAAAATATATATATATATATATATATACACGCGCCCTGGCTGGTGTGGCTCAGTGGATTGAGCGCCAGACTGTAAAGCAAAGGGTCGCTGGTTTGATTCCCAGTCAGGGCACATGCCTGAGTTGCAGGTCCCCAGTGTGGGGTGCATGAGAGGCAAACACACACTGATGTTTCTCTCCCTCTCTTTCTCCCTCCCTTCCCCTCACTAAAAAATAAATAAATAAAATCTTTAAAAGTAATTTTAAAAAGAATGAAAACCCTAAATGACTGTGGATTTGTCATTAAGAGGGTACTTAAAGTGACATGCATGATTTGGGCTTTTAGCAAACAGGTGATTTGATTGCTATTCAAGGAAACGACGTTTCCGGAGGTGTGGGATGCTGTGAGGAAGTGAACTTGGTTCTGTCATTGGCAACCATAAGCACTGTTTTCTGAAAGGCAAGAACTGTAGTAGAGGTATAAACCTAGCTCATAAGAAGCTCCAGTCATTGTATTAGGTGGGGGATTTTGGTCATTGCTATGCTTTGAAATGGTTCTCTTAGCAATCTTACTAATTTTAGAAAGATTACAAAATACCCTTATTTTTGTCTTGATTCATCATAATCACCGAAGAGCTTTGTCTGCTGATGGAAGTTTTTCTCTTTAATACCGTAAGAGCATGCAGGGCCAGCTCCCAGTCCACTGGGACAGCTTTTGTCTCCTCATTATCCAAGTACTGATACATTTCCTATGGGGTATTGGATGGGCACTATTTATTATGAAGTACTGCAGTAAAAATATATAAACTTCTGTTAGTAAAGTACAGAAAACCTTTGTTGTCTCCTTGTCTCAGATGAGACCTGCATGTCGAGGTAAATTGTGAGAAAAGCCTCACAAGGGTGGGGCGGAGACAGGATCACTATTGCAGTGAACCTTCTTGCTCAGAGACTGTACTCTGGATTGTAATTTTTCGGCGTGCCTCATCTGCCAGACACTGCAGCTTCAACACATACCCAGTTCAGCACAGATAATCCAGGCCCTGTAGGACTGGAATAGAGAGAGAGACACAAAACAAGTTAAGTCTCGCTGTCCTGGTGCTCGTATTTTTGTGAGGAAGGAGAGGTGGTTAACAAACGTTAACGCTTTGGTTTGTGAGATGGAAGTGAGGGCTTTGATGGAGTGTGAGCGTGAGCTGTTAGGGCAGCTGGGTGTGTATATACCTTTGCTACGAAGGTAGGAGCCTCTGGCTGACAGTGCCATTATCATTTTGTTTCAGGAACTGCTTGGGTGTGGAGATAAAAAGAGGGAAGCAATGTAGATAGTCCTGCATTCCTGTGATTATCAGGAAAGATTCCCTGTAAAGATACAGACATGGTTCATCTTTACTTTTTTGCAGTTTCCTATATAATGTGGTCATGAGTTTGGACATGGATGTCAGGGACTTGAGACTTCCCATTCGTTGATTTAGGCCACAGATATTTGCAGTGTCTTTTTGTGTTTAGCATTTAAGAAAATTTTAATTCACCTTTAACTACTTAAAAGTTTTCTAGTAGCTTTTGGCATTTTCATTTTGCTTCTATACTGACTCACTCAATATGGGCCCCATTAAGCCCTAGAGTTCCAGTTTGAGGAAAGGTTATGTTTATCTGCACTGTTCTGGCCCACCCTGAATTTATTCTTGTGAATAAATGGATACTTATGCAAATCCCCTATGATTTCCTAGAAACACCAAAAAGCTTCCGATGTTTAGAAGGCAGTCATCCAAGGAGTAAGTGAGGCGCCCTGTAGAGAGGGTATCATTTTGAGTACGGTCCTAAATTTAACATAGAAGGAGATAAGGGGAGTTTGCGATGCCTTTCTGTAAGACGAGTAGCCACGAGCTTTTTGTTTCAGCCCCACAGCCCCCTTCCTGTTCACAGCCACCGTTGGTACAGGCTTCACCTTCCAGCGCACGATAAGGCCTGGGAGGACACGAAAAGAACAGCTTTGGGTTTTATTAAAGATCAAAGGAAAGTCGATCCTTGTCCATTTTTCAGTGCCAGCCTGTGTTTTGTTAGCACTATAGAGATTGTTGTTTCGCAATTATCAGTCTCCCCCTTGATGCTTGTGCCCGTCCTTTCCATCTTACCAATGAGGAAGGTTAGCACGGAACAGGCTGGTGCCAAACCCACAGATCTCATTCAGATGGAGTCTGGGTTTTGAAAGGTGCTACGTGCCACTACCTAACAGCACTGTCAGAATTTTAAACTCAGGAGAACACTGCAAGATTGTGCGCTTTTACAAATTTCACAAATGACTCATGGTAATATGTTCTATCTATATTACATTCTGGAAAGAGCAAACAGGGGCCTAAAACATCAGTTTTGGTACAAAGGGGCATCACAAGAGTGTTTTATAGGGGTGACGGAGTGTTCTCCATCTTTTGATAGTGTTACTGTGCCTTTGTGAAAATTCATACAAATTAGTATGCGTATATATTCAAAATGATTACTAGAAAACAACAAGAATGCTCTCATGTGCCCGGAGAATGCTAGACTTTGCCAAACCTTGATTTTTACGTGTACAACACTTTATTCCACCACCTTGGAATACAACTGAAGAACTGAAGGGCGGGGGAAGGAGGACTCGGTCCCCAGTGGGCCTTTCTTGAAATCTGATCCTGGTTTAGGAAACACCCTCCAGATGTGCACCTGCCCTCATCTCAGAACAGGAGAGATGTGAGAAGCCTCCCAGAATCTTTACATTTAAATCAGATTCCTTAGTCAAATCTTTGGAAATGCTGTGGTTCAGTGGTTTTAAATCACATGGTTCTGAAAGGCATATCAGAATTCCTAAGAGGGACATCTTAGTTCAGAGGCATCAGCATCATGTCTTCCTGTGACCGCCTTGAGGCTGTTACTGCTGTCTCTCAGCTCAAGCCCACTCTGTGCCAGCTTACTGGGAAACATCGTTAGAAATCCACACCTGTTCTACTCCGGAATATTTCTCTGGCAACATCAGGGGGCTGTGCAGTAACAGGGTGGAAGGACCAGTAGAAGAAATCATACTGTGGGACACATGCCTCTTGGCCACAACAGTCCTAGGTATTGTATAATTACCAGTTCTGCTAGCTTTGTCACAAACTAAACTAAAATTGACTTTGGGAAACAAGTGATGCTAGAATCTGACCAAATAATGGGCCCTCCCTTAGTGTCTCCCTGCTTGGACTCCTACACCACAGATGCTTTAGCAGCCTCCTCTCATGCCCCCCCCCCCCCCGAGTCGCTGAACCACCCGTGATGGCCATGGAACTCAGGCACGAGCCTAGGGGTAAACACATTTAGGGCAGCCCCTGCCGGCAACAAAATCCTGGAAATGCAGGCTGTCACTGGCCCTGAGCATCAGCTCAGCCTTTTATTTTGCCTTGGGTCATGAAGTCAGGACCCCTTATACATACACTTACATAGTCCCGACTTCATCACAGAGGTCTTCTCATTGAAAAGATACTGTTACTCACAGGACAGAGCCAAAAGTGGGGCCTCTACTTCATCCCTCCTACAGAAGGAAGTGTGTTCCCCTGTCCTCAGACTGACGCAATTGTTCTGGAGGGAATCCCCCATTTTCTGGAAGTTCCTTGGGGTCACAGGAGTGACCAGGAGAGTTCACATCATTTACGGACCCTGTGCCACCACCACACCTGACAGAGTCCAATGGAGAGATGCCAAGTTCTGTCCCCAGATCAAACAGGCCATCCCTGATCAAAGGTTGCACCCAAGCATCAGCTCACTTGGATTCCTGCAACTAGGCTTGCACTACAGGATGCCAATGGCCAAGAGTCACACTCATCTGCTTTTTTAATTATATTTATTTTTAGAGAGGAGAAGGGAAGGAGAAAGAGAGGGAGAGAAACATCAGTGTGTGGTTGCCTCTCGAGTGCCCCCTACTGGGAACTTAGCCAGCAATCCAGGCCTGTGTCCTGACTGGGAATCGAACCTACAACCCTTTCGTTCGCAGGCCTGTGCTCAAATCAACTGAGCTACAGCCAGGACTCATCTGTGTGTTTTTATGGAACCTATGCCCATTGCCAGTGATCTTACTCTGAGGTCCCCATAGCAAAAAACTCATCAAAGTTCACTCCTCATAATTAACCGAGGTGACTCCTAACTCTGCACATATTAAAATAAACCTCAAACTGCAGAGACTCATTTCAAAGCTCAGGCTGATTAATTGATTCAGATTCCTGAAACTAATACCAACAGCTCAGACCTGATGGTATTAACCATGGCCTTGTGAGCCCATGAAGTACGAAATTATTTAGATATCTCTACCTAAAGCTCAGGGCAGAATGTAAGGGACTTGCCTCCTTTGCCATGGCTAACTTAGTGACCAATGCACCTGACATGAGAAAATGCTACTGGTCATATAATCAATGGACATAATTCGCAGGCTAAGGAAGGGATCCCAACAACTGATGGAAAATAGACTTTGCAGGGCCCCTCACCCCTTGGCAGGGCTACTCGCCATGCTGCGCCTGTGGTATATCCTTTTATAGACATTACTTACCCTTCAGACTTGCCACCAATGAAGCCAAAATGCAAGGACTCACCAAGACATTCTAGGCACTGATGTGATCAGCCCATTTCTAGAAAACAAAATGGAGGGTTCTAGAAAAAAGCATTCATAAGACTTTTGCCTCTTAATGACCCCAGGCTACAGCCCTCGCAGAGCTGGAATGGCTTCCTAAGGCAAACCCTGCTAACTTCTAAATAAGTCTTACGCTGTTTGAGGCATTCGTTGGACCCCTCCCACCCCAGCCTCCACGTATGGACCCACTACTCTGTTCTGACCATCAGGCTTTACCAGACTCTTCTGTCACAGTGGTTATTATCACGGGTCTTTCGTTTATTACAACAGTGCCCAGTGGCATACACCCTTTCATCCCAGCCCTGGACCTTTCTCCTAACATCCCCTGTATTCTGTGCCCCACGTGTCGATACTTCATTTTAGGCACCCACCATCAAAACACCCTCTGGCCCGTCTCAACACAAACGTGCTGTTGTCCTGCCAGTTGTCACAGGAGGCCCTGGCACTTCCTGGGCATTCATTGTTCCACGCCACCCAACAAGCTTGCATCCTTGATCCCAATCAAGAAACATCCAAAACACTCTAAACATGAAGCAGACAGCTAATGTTTAAGAGGTTTTCCATGAAAGGAAGTCTTCCATGGTGGCTGATGACCGCTTGGCTTTGGACTATGAGCAGCCAGAGAGAGTTCTGTTCTCGTGAAAGGGCCGCTTGCCGCCTGTGGGCAGGTACCCTGGCAGGGCGCCACCAGCAGCTTCACTGACAAGACAACACATATGGCAGAGACTTTGGAATGAGCAGAACAAGAATTTAATTTCACAGAAAGCAGACATCAAAACACAGAAAAGAGGGATAAAAATGGACATTACATAGTGAGAAAAGGACCAATTCTCCAATAACACGTAATAATTATTAATCTATTTGCTCCTAACAAAAGATTCCCTAACTTGCAATTCACTAGTAACATTAATGGTAATGTCACTCACCTTTTCATATGTTGGATTTGCCATCAGTATATCTTCTGGGGTGAGATATCTGTTCACATTTCATGTACATAGTTTTGAGTGGTTTTATTACTGCTCAGTAAATATTGTTCAAAATATTTTGGATTTGAGTCCTTTATGTGTTTTGCAAATATTTTCGTCCAATGTCCGGCTGGACTTTCCATTCTCTTATCAGTGATTTTTTCAAAACCAAAGTTTTTCTTCTTTTTTTGATTTTTTATTTATTTTATTTTTAGAGAGGGAAGGGAGGGAGAAAGAGAGAGAGAGAGAAACATCAATGTGTGGTTGCTGGGGGCCATGGCCTGCAACCCAGGCATGTGCCCTGACTGGGAATCGAATCTGCGATGCTTTGGTTCGCAGCCCACGCTCAATCCACTGAGCTACGCCAGCCAGGGCCAAAGTTCTTAATTTTAATGAGGTTTATCTTACAACTTTTCTTTTGTTTGGATCTTGCTTTTGGTCTTGTATCTTAATATCTAAAACCTCATTACCAAAGCCAAAGTTTCCTAGATTTTCTACTAGGTTATATTCTGAAAATTTATTCATTTTGCATTTTACATTCTAGTGTAGGATATCTTTGGAGTTACTTCTTGTGAAAACTGTAAAGTCTATGTCCAGATTCACTTCTTTCCGTGTAGATATCCAGCTGTTCCAGCTCCAGTTGTTGAAAAGACTGTTCTCTCCTCATTGACTTGCCTTTGGCCCATTTTCAAAGATCAGTTGATTATATTTGTGTGGGTCTATTCTATTGCCGAGCTCTGAATCCTGTTCCACTGATCTGTATGTCTGTTCTTTCAGTAACACCCCCACTTTCTCAATTACTGTAGCTTTAGAGTTAGTATGGAAGTCAGCTGGTGCCAATCAGATTGTTTTCTTTCCCGAAGCGTGTGCTATTCTAAGTATTCTGTCTTATAAATTTTAAAATCAATTTGCCAATATCCACAAAACAGTTATCTATCGACCAAACTGGAGACAACTGACATCTTAACAATAGTGAGCCTTCCTGTTCATACACACAGAATATCTACACTTATTTGGATCTTCATTGATTTTTTATCAGTTTCATAGTTTTCCTCACATAGACCTTATGTACATTTTGTTAGATTTACACTGAAGGCATTTTTTATGCTATTGTAAATGCTGTTGTGTTTTTAATTTCAAAATCTAATCGTTTGGTTTGTTTTGTTTCTGGTCAAGTTGGCAGAGTGCTCGCCATCTCCCAAGACTGCATCAAAACTACAGCTAAGTTATGCAACAGTCAGCCTGGAGAACGATCTGAGGACTAACTGAACAAACTCCTATAACTAAGGGTATAAAGAAAAAGCCATATTGAGACCACTAGGAAAAACAGAAACACAAACAGACTGTTCCCAAACCCACTTGTGGAGGTTAAGAATCAGGAGGGATGTCTCAGCTGCAGAGGTCCCCCCTGAGAAGCGAGGGGTCCCAGCCACATACAGGGCTCCCCAGTGCCAGGAAGACCTGGCAGGGTTTCTGCCCACACACAGACTCACTCACTCATAAACACTCACCCTAAGCTCCAGCAAAAGGATAGCAGCTGGAAAGGTGCCAGAGACTTACAGGGAGAAATTAAATTGTGTGGCTTCAGGGCAAAGGCTAAATGGCCATGTGCCATTATCCCTGTGTTAAACCCTCCCCCACACAGCCTGCAGGCATAGGTGGGCACCAATTCTCAATGTGCACTAACCTGGTGAATACCACTGACACTACCCTGGTGACCCCCTGAGACCCTGCTCCACCCATTGCACTTGGCTCTTTCAGCAGCTGCATCTCATGGGCAACCAGCCTTGGCCTGCACTGCAAAATTTATAACTCTCCTAGGTCTGCAGGACTTAGGCTAGCAGTTCCTGGTTTTGGTGTGCCCTGTGCCTCTTGCTAAGTGGCCCCAGGCCTGGCACTGTGGCTATCAGCCTTGGGTTGCTGGGTGCCTCTTTCACATGCCTCTGATCTCAACACAGGGAACTACCAACTGTAGATTGCTTTGTAGCTCCTACCAGGTGGCCCTGGGCCAGGCACAGGCAGCAACCGACGTCAGCCGACCCTGGATCCCCTACCAAGAGGCCACAGAACCAGCAGACCAGTAAGCCATTCAGACACAACAAGCACTACCCAACTAGCTACACAAACAGCACACCCAAAGGGCGGTCTCTGAAGGCACCAAAGCCTCACTGGGGTGAATCCTGCTCTGCGGGATCAGCCTCCACTGTGGTTATGGCCAGTCCTCACAGCCGGTCAGCCTGAGGGTCAATCCTATCCACTGACGTGCCAACAGCAATCAAGGCTCAACTACAACAGGGGGGTGTACACAGCCCACATTGGAGGAGTCGCACCTGGAGTGCCCAGCTTGGGTGATCAGGGAGGCTGTGCCACTGGGCCCTAAAGGACACCTACTACAGTAGGCCATTCTACAAAGCCCAGGACACATAGCTCTACCTAATACACAAAAACAAACACAGGGAGGTAGCAAACGTGAGGAGACAAAGAAACACATCCCAAATGAAAGAACAGAACAAAACTCCAGAAAAACAAAATGGAGACAAGCAATGTTCTAGATGCGGAATTCAAAACACTGGACATACAGATGCTCGACAAACATGGAGGAAAGAGTAGATGAACTAGAACTTCAACAGCATAAAGAAGGGCATGAAAACCATGCAAAGACCCAGTCGCAGATGAAAGAGAAACTAACTGAAATGAAGAATCAACAGTACAATAGATGAGACCTAGAATCCAAATAGCAATTTGGAATACAGGGAAGCAAAGAACACCCAATCAGAGCACCAAATGAAAGAAGAAGCAAAAAAATTAAGATAGAGTAAGGAGCCTCGGGGACAAGTTCAAGCACACCAACATTCACACCATGGAGGTGCCAGAGTACAGAAGAGAGAGCAAGAAATTGAAAAACGTCTTGAAAAAAGGATGAAAAACTTTTCTAACCTGGTGAAGGAAATAGACATACAAGTCCAAGAAGGACGGGAAGTCCCAGACGAGATGAACCCAAAGAGACCCACACCGAGGCACATCACAATTAAAATGCAAAAGGTTAAAGACAGAAAAACTTAAAAGCAGCAAGAGAAAAGCAGTTAGTTATCTGCAAGGAAGCTCCCGTAAGACTGTCAGCTTATTTTTTAACAAAAATTTACACACCACAGGGGATGGGCAAGAAATATTCAAAGTGGTGAAAAGCAGAGAAATATGACCAAGATTACTCCACCCAGCAAAGCTATGATTCAGGATCAAAGGACGTATAAAGAGCTTCCCAGACAAGAAAAAGGAGTTCATCACCACCAAACCGGCATCACATGAAATGTTAAGAGGGTGAAGAAGGAGGACGCTGGGGAGGGGGAGGTGGGGGAGGAGAGAAAAAGAGATTAAAAATATGCCACAGCCAGTGTGACTCCGGTGTTTGAGTACCAGGTGTGGTCCTCAAATAGTAACTCCATGACCCAGGTTGAAAGGAGAGGTTTAGGGAGATGGAAGATATATCAGAAGTTCAGTTTTGACCTTCCTTGGCATGTGCCATTCTGTCCGTGATGAATTTGCCTACTGGGGCTTCCCGAAAAACTACTGGTTCTTGAAGATGCTGCCGGAGACCACTCCTCTGAAAATCTCTCTGGGGCTGACACAATTTGCAATGTCCTGAGAAGACTGAAGCTCATCGGGTTATCCTGGAAATCTCTGATTCCCCACGTATCTCACTTATCCCTCCTCCTTGAGTTTCTCCTTGGCTGGATCCAGTGCCGGGCCCTCCTTGCTGCTCACAGCTGGCCTGAGAAGAGCCTTTGCTCATCAAGAAAGAAGGGCGGTCTGCAGAATGTTGCTGCAGTTCAGGCTATCGCCACGCGGGGGCAGCAACAAACAGGTCAAGGGTCCGAAAGGCACACAGGCTTTCCGCGCCTTTCTTTTCTTTCTTTCTTCCTTTTTTAATTTTTAATTAATTAATTAATTAATTTTGTAAAGAGGAAGAAGGAGAAAAACCCCCACGATCCAATTTTTCCCATCTGCTCCAGCTACCCAGTGGCGGTGCCCCGCAACGCAACAGCAAGTGGAAGTTATGCAAAATCTAAATTAGATCAGTCCCTCCTCTACTCTGAATTCTGCACTAAGCCACCTCTCTGGGAATAAAAGCTCGTTTCCCCGCAGTCCTCCAAGCCCACACGATCTGCCCTACACACCCCCTCTTCACCTCCCTGCCTTCACGTCCTCCCACTTTCCCCCTCCCTACCTCTGCTCCAGCCACACTAGCCTTCCAGTTCCTCAAATCTGTCTGGGTTGGGGAACAGCCCTGGCGCCTAGAGAAATCTATCTTTGCAGTTACTTTGTAAATGTATAGTCCACTTACATTATACCGTGAGAAACACGGTTTTCCTTCTGCCTGTAGTTCCAATTACAGCTATTATATTACTTTTACACCTGGCAAAGTGGACCGTTGTTTTCCTAGAAGGCATTGGATCCATATTTGGGTCCATTTAGAAATGTAGGAGCTTGATCCCTGTGGTTGGTGTGGCTCAGTGCATTGCATGCCAGCCTGCAAATCAGGGGTTACTGGTTCGATTCCCTGTCTGGACCCATGCCGGGGTTGCTGGCTGGGTGTATCCAGTGGGGTTGCTCTCCTTCCCTTTCTCCCTGACTTCCTCTCTCTAAAAAATAAATAAAATTAAAAAAATAAAAATGTAGTGGCTTAAAATAGCTTAAATATTGTAGGTGGCATTTCTTAAAGTGATGTATTTTATTGTTTCATCTGTTAAATGCCTCCACCAAGCAAACCTTTCTGAGGTCCTTAACAGTTATTATAAATTCAAAAATTAAACATATAAATGGAGAAAATTTGTTCTCTTAAACGTTCTGGTGCTGCTTCTAAACTCAGCCAAATTATCGTACACTTTTCAACGTAAAGTTACCAGCCTGAAATCAATTAGTCATCTCTGGGAGGAGACAAAAATCTAGTAAGCTTGTTCCCTCCAAAGTGGTAGCAGGAGTAAGTTGGGGGACCAGAGTGGGAGAGAGGCTTCTCACTGTAAACTATCTGGGAGTTTTCGAAGTGAAATTATGGGGCGGGAGGGGGCCTTCAACTTTGTCCCTACTGTTTTCTTTTCACTAAAAGGAAAATAGCCCTGGCTGGTGTGGATCAGTGGATTGAGTACGGGCCTGCAAAGCGAAGGGCCGCCAGTACGATTTCCAGTCAGGGCACATGCCTGGGTCGCCGGCCAGGTCAGTTCCCCAGTAGGGGGCGCGTGAGAGGCAACCGCGAATTGTTCTCTTCCTCCCTTTCTCCCTTCCCCTCTGAAATAAGTAAATAAAATCTTTAAAAGGAAAACATATCTGAAGCTACTAGAACCAAATGATAAATCCGATTCTTCATGTAGTGGTACAGGGGTGTTTTAGGGATTATCTTCTGTGCTTTCTGATTTTTTTTTATTTAGGATATATATATATCTAATATATATATAATAAAATTTACCATCTTTCCCATTTTTCAGTGCCCAGTTCAGCGGCAACCATCGCCAACATCCATCTCCAGAATTTCTCATCTTCCCAAACTGAAACTCAGTCCCCACTAAACACTAACTCCCGCCCGCCCCTCCCCCAGCCCCTGTAACCCATCACAGGCTTTCTGTTCTGTGAATTTGACCACCATCGGGGCCTCATGTAAGTGGAATCACACAGGCCTTTTGTGACTGGCTTATTTCACTCAGCATTAGGTCCTTGAGGGTCATCCACGTGGTAGCACGTGCCAGAATCTTGTCTGTGTTTTCCCAAGTGAAATTTAAATTAAAAATACAAAAGCATGTGCACATGATTAAAATTCATGAGCCATTTTGTGGGGCCTGGCCTGCAGAGTCTCAACCTTCTCTCTCTGGTCATCTCCAAGGCTCTGCGTGCCTCACCCAGCACTGCTGCTTTTCTGTGGCAGGGGATCAGGACTTGGCTCACAGCCTCGCTCTCCCCCACCTGTCT
This sequence comes from Tonatia bakeri, assembly GCA_004024845.1. Lineage (NCBI taxonomy): Eukaryota > Metazoa > Chordata > Mammalia > Chiroptera > Phyllostomidae > Tonatia > Tonatia bakeri. The sequence goes on from PVIA01011312.1 coordinate 17,922, forward strand.
CCCCGCACTGGTGTAGATTCTGGCCATCTTTGAAATTTTTCAGCAACATGCTTTGCCCTTTTATTTCTTCTTCTGTAATTTGTTTAACTGTTCCAGATGGGTAATATGAAAAGTGAGTGTTTTTAAGGTACTTCCTAGGTGCTAGGCACCCCTCAGTCTTTGCACAAGGATTAGCTAGTTTAATAGCCACAACAACCACATCAGATCTCCGAGAGGCACCCTTACTGTTCCCGTTTTAGAGATGGGAAGTTGAGGCCCAGAAAGGTTATGCCACATGCTCCCCGTCTCAGAGTTTGGCGCATGGTAGCCTTTCTAGCCTGAGCTGCGTCTGGTAACTTTCAGTTTGGCTTGAACCTCGCCAGGAATGTGTAAATAATTTCCTTAGCTCTAACCGGTGTCGCTCAGTGGGTTGGGTGCCATCCAGCAAGGCAAAGGGTCGTGGGTTCAGTTCCCAGTTGGGGCATATAGCTGGGTTGTGGGGTCAGTTCACCTGCAGGAGGCAGCTGACCGATGTTTCTCTCTCACGTTGCTGTTTCTCTCCCTCTCATTCTCCCTCCCTTCCCCTGTGTCTAAGTGGAATAACAATATTAGTTTCCTTAAGGGCTCCACTTGAGGTTGATCAGAACTCAGCCAGGGTACACTTCAGAGTTGTGCCCGTCATTGTACGTAAATTTTACGTCAGAGAGAACTGCAGACAAACATTAAGCTTCCGTTAGTGGTGTGAGCACTGAAATGCTGAGCGGGAAGGGTGCCGACGTCTGTGACTAATACTGATGCAGGTAAGAAGCAAGGTGAATGAATGGATAGATGTCGAAGCAAACATATTCACATTTTTACTGTAGTGCCCAGGAGTAGGTGAGTGTTTGCTGTGTAATTCCTTCAACTTTGCTGTATATTTAAAATGTTTCAGAATAAAATACGGAAACATTTGTCCTGAACTTCCCACAGGAAATATGTCTTCTCCCACCCGGACAGGCAAGAGGTGCCTCAAATATGATGCCTCCACACTTGGGTCCGTCTACTCCCCGCAGAACGGTCTGTCTCCGGAACGTCCTCCTTCAAGTGGGATCTGATTCACCAGGCCCCAAAGCTGGCAGTTGCCAGAGATTCCTCCCTGTCACCACTGGGTCCCAAGATTTATCTTAGGGTGACCAACCACCTCCAGTTTACCCAAGACTCAGAGGGTTCAGGGACGTGAGACTTTCTAGGCTGAAACCAGGAAAGTCCTGGGCAAACTGGCATGAGTTGATTTCCCAACCATCATTTCTGTTTCTTATGATATGTTCAGTTTTTTCAAGTTTCTGCTGCTCTGGTCTTTAAAAATAACACACATAACAGTGATAGTCATAATAATAATAATCAGCAGCAGCAGCAGTGGCAGCTAGCTTATAGCAAGTGATGGCTACAGGCCTGTTCCATCGGTGGCAGGTCTTCTGACCCACACAACACCCTGCACGGAGTGACTGTGATGTCATCCATGTCAAAGACGAGGAAATGAGGCCCAGACAGGTAGGGCCCTTAGCCAACAGTCCTACGGACAAACCACAGCAGAGGGGCTGGAGTCTGAACCCAGGCAGATGGCCGCAGAGCACCCAGGCTCGCCCAGCTGTGAGCAGCCATGCAGCGCGCCCCCTCCGGGTGCCAGGCTTGCCCCCCTAACAACCATCTACGCCTTCATCCGAATGATTACTCAGGTAGACACTGTTGTCCTGGTTACAAAAATATTACCAGCTTATGATTTTTAAAGAGGAATTCAATAAAGAAATCGACAAAGTAGAAAGAAATAATTTCTCAGAGCAGCACTCCCCAAGGATACCACTCTTAATTTGGTTCCTGGCGGCGCCAGCCAGAATTCCTTGTTGGTGTGTAGAGCCCAGCACTTGTCCTTTTGTGTCACATACCGTGTGATTGATTGATAGGTAGGTAGGTAGGCAGATGTAGACAGTGAGAGTTACAGAGGTAGACAGAGATCGATAGATGATAGATAGAGATATAGACAGACAATGATATAGATTTGTCTTTTTACTTGTTTTTTTCCAGACTCCCCATAGCTCCAGGCCATGGTTCCTATGGCCCCTTTAGCTCTGCTCCCCACCCCACCCCCATCCCTTCCACTGGCCCCCGCCCTCAGGCTCTCCTCACACGGAGGTACCAGCCTGGTGGCCACCTCTCTTCACTGACCTGCGCTTGTCAGAAGCAGCGTTAGGCCCACACCCACTCCTGTCCACACTGAGGGTGCAGTGTTTATCCACTCAGACCTGCTTTTATGGGAACTCTTGGTGGGGAGGGTGGGGAAGGGGTGCTTGACCATGGTAGAGACTGAGGATTGGGGGTGGGGTGCCATTGTGTCACGGTAGTCTGAGGAGGTGGCATTTAAGCCAAGTACTGGACCACAGGAAGGTAAGGGGAGCGTGGTCCTGTGGAGAGAACTGCCAGCACGAGGGCCCGAGGCGGAACGTGCTGTCCTTAGTGTGGCCTGAGCACTGTGACCAGGGCGGGAGAGGGACGCACAATCTAATCAGGGATCGCCTGTCTCTCTGAGAGACGTGTCTCGGGCAGATTATCAACCACAGCACCCCAGCGTTGGAGCTGCGGCCAGCTGTAAAGGAGGCAGTGGGACCCATTCGGGGGAGGAAGCCAGGAGGGGTGCGAAGAGGCTTCACCTTCACACCAGAGGGAAGAGGGGGTCCTCAAAGGGCACCCCTTCACTCAACCACCCCCAGAGAAGTCCTGAACAGCTGCCTTTGTGTGCCCGGATTCTAGATGCCAGAGGAACACGACAGGGAGCCAGACCAAAAAGTCCTTGTCCCCTTGGAGATCACTCTGGTGGGGAGACAGACCAAAAAGGTGTGTGTTTTGTCAGGTTGTGATAAGGGTGACAAACACATGCAGCTGGAGAGGGGTCAGATCTGGGCGGAGGGGTGTGCTTTTTAGATAAATTAGAGAAACCCGAATGCAACAGAAAGGGAGCCGCAGGGCTGAGGTGGGTGGGATCTGGAGGAGGAAGAGCCGGCTAGACAAGCGGACCAGCAAGAGCCGGGCCCCTGAGGCCGGAGCGCGCTCCTACTCCAGAAAGGCCAGGGGAGCGGTAAGAGCAAAGGGAGAGGGCAGAGTGGGCAGGGCGCATGGGCATCACTCAACCGTGGGATTGACCTCGCTGTTGGAGAGCAAAGCAGGGTTGGAGGGGGAGGGAGGCTCGGAGCCCCCACTCCCCTGATCCCCGTCCCCCGCCCCACCCCCACAGAAAATCAGCAGAGTAGGGCTCCCCTGGGCAGACTCAGCGAGAATAGCTTCTTCAGTACCCTGGAGATGAGATGACCAGAGAGATATAACCAAAAATTCACAAATTTCACTGCTTGCTCTGCACAAAATCTTACCTGTTTTAATCATGTGCACATGCTCTCATAAAGTTTTGTTTTAAAGATTTTATTTATTTATTTTTAGAGAGAGTGGAAGGCAGGGAGAAAGAAAGGGAGAGAAATATCAATGTGTGGTTGCCTCTCACACACTCCCCCACTGGGGACCTGGCCTGCAACCCAGGCATGTGCCCTGACTGGGAATCAAACCGGCAACCCTTTGCTTCACAGTCTGGTGCTCAATCCACTGAGCCACACCAGCCAGGGTTCATTTGTAAAGTTTTTAATTAAAAAAATATGGAGGCCCTGGCCGTGTGCTTCAGTTGGTTGGAACGTCTTCCTGGAACTGAAGGGTGTATTCTTGGTCAGGGTGTGACCGGGAGGCAGCCAATTGATACTTCTCTCTTGCATTAATATTTCTCTCTCTCCCTTCCTCTTTCCCTTCCTCTTTTTCTAAAAGCAAAAAAAAAAAAAAAAAAGTCCTTGGGTGATGAAAAATAATTTTTTTAACTTTATTTTATTCATTTGCTTATTTTTAGAGAGGAGGGGAGGGAGGGACAGGGAGAGAAACATCAATGTGTGGTTGCCTCTCACACAGCCCTGCTGGGGACCTGACCTGCAACCCAGGCATGTGCCCTGACTCTGGGAATTGAACTGGTGACCCTTTGGTTCACAGGCCAGCACTCAATTCACTAAGCCACACCAGCCAAGGTGAAAAAATAACAATTTAAAAATATATATATAGAAAATATGAACACTTTAAGATTTTATAAAATGGTATCAGTAGTATCCCATTTTTCTGAAGACAAATGTCAGTACAGAAAAAGCAACAGAAAAAAAATTAATGGATAGTCACTCTCCAGACAGAAATATTACTGGAGAGTATAATTGTTTTCTTTGCACTTTTCAGCATTTTGCAACTTTTTTATAAAAAACACATATTACAATAAGATGTTAAAAATGTATAGAAAGCATAGATTACCCCTAAAACACTCCTGTGCCAGCTGCATGAAGAAGCAAATGTCAACATCTGGTCCTAATTGGCTCCGGTCATTTTTCTCCTTTTTTGTGAAAGAAAAGAGTAAGGATGAAGTTGAAGCCCCTTTCCCACGCCCCTTGGCCCCCAAGCCCCAATTCCATCCCCGCCCCCCAAAGCCAACCACTGCCCCGAGTCAGTAGTGAGGCCCCCTTTCCTGTATTTACATCTGACCGCAGTCTTGCTAAGAGGAAGTCTGCACTCGTTCTGCCGGCAAAATAACCAGCAGCGCTTTCTAACAAGGCTCGAACAGTGCATGAGTTCTAAAACAGAGAAAGAACGCCCCATCCGACCTCCAAAGGAAGGAGTGTAACTAATAGCTACCACACAAATGTCTCGAGCACGTGGGCCCAGCCCAGCAGGGTGGGTTTTCCTGTCTGTCCCGTGTCAGCCAGCACCGGGCAGGCAGCGGGTGCTCAATACAAGCTGAAAACATTTTGCAGTTGCTTGGATTATACTTATTTTCAAGTAAACTTCTTTAATTTGGAATATTTTTGATTTACAGAAAAGTTGTAGAGACCAGTACAGAGAGCTCGGACACGCTCCTTGCTGTCTCCCCCCTGGCCAACATCTAGAACTGTGCTGGGAGAAACTCCCAGAAGCCAGGTTCTTCTTGCCGATGCAGTAAAGAATTAAAGCTCTGTGAGTCTATTCGCGTGCAAGCAGGGTTTATGGGCGATCCGTCCTCTCGTGGCTAAGGTTGGGGCGGGAGGCCAAAAGGCACAGTTGCAGGGTGTAGCAGGGTGAGGGTGGTGAAGGTAAGAGCGACCAAAGGCCAGGGTGGCAAGTGCAGGGGTGGCAGGGGCCGAGGGCTGGGGTGGCCAGCACCCCCGTGGCCAGAGGCCAGAGAGCCTGAGCCCCGAGCCCTCCAAGCCTTTGTCCTGAGGACTTACACAGCTGGCGGGATGGGGTGAGGGGGAAGAAGTTTCATATTGGTTGACAGGTAAATGTGGTGCTAGCTTTTCAGGAAGGGGTGTGAACACCCAAAAGTATCAATGGGCTTCTTCCTTTAGGGACGACGGGCCCTTTCCAGCCTTTCAGGCCTGTGGATGCAGCACAGTTTCAAAGGCTTTCTTTCCCAGATGGTGGAAAAGACACGCAGAATTTCAAACACTGCTGAGTCAGTGGGTGGGACATGTATCCCTTCTCCTCCCTGCCTTGGTTTGCTGTCTGTCCTCACTATCTGAACCACGACCCACCCGTAACTAAGAAACTAGGTTTCTGAGCTGGGTTATAGATCACGACACTCCCAGCTTTATTTGGGTGCCGTCAGTTTTTGCAGCAATGCTTGCTTCCTGGCCCAGGACCCCACCTTTCATCACGTCCGCATGTCCGCTGGGTCTCACCCAGTCTGCGACCGCTCCTCCGACCTTCGTCTTTCTCATGACTGGGACACGTTTCCCCAGGGTGCTGAGAGGTCTTCTGTGGGACAGCTCTCAGGTGGGGTGCGGCCCGTACTGTTCTCATCATTAGCCTGGGGTTACCTGTTGCTGGAAGAAACCCGCAGAGGGGAGATGCCCCTCTCACTTCCATTCGTCGGGGCCACGTGATGTCAAGCCCACCCACTACTAGAGGGTTAGGCAGGGCCATCCAGTTACTGTGGTGTCTGCCAGGTGTCTCCACTGTAAAGGTCCCACCTTTTCCTTTTCCATACTTGATTCATTGGATGAGAGTAAGTAACTCTTTTCGTGTCTGTCCACACTCAAAAGGAAGCTGGAAGGACTGAGTTCTAGCTCCTAGAGGGGCTTTTCAACTTAACATGATTTGGAATTCTTTCTAAGGAAGATTTGACTCTTTGCCCTCACACCCATTTTAAAGACCCGGAGACTGAGGCTGAAGACCACAGACTTCCTCGTTAGAGGGTGGCCCAGCCCAGGGTGAAGCCCCACCCAGAGCTGGATCAGGGCTGCGGCGCCCCAAGTGTGAAGGCAGGTAGTGACTCTGGGCCTGCGTCGAGGGAAGGGGAGGAAATTGGGTCCCCCAAGCGGCACCGGGTCCCAGTAGTTGGGTAGGGACCGCCCTCTGAGGGGCTCGCCTGATTTTCCAACAGAGCAGCCTGCGCCGGGAGGGGTGGAGCGGCGCTGGGTGGCCCAGCAGGATTCCGGGGCGTGGCCACCCGGGCCAGGTGGGGAGCGCTGGGCCCCAGAGGTCACTGGGTCGGCCCTGAGTCTGCGGGCAGGGCAGGTGGGCCGCTGCCACCCGAAAGCGGGGCAGCCTCTGACTGCGAGCGCCCTGCACTTCGGCAGCTGGGGTCCCCCGGCACCTGGCGTTGACCTAGACCCCGGCCCCTGCCAACCGAAGGTGAGACTGGTCCTGCAGGTGCAGACGTGCTGGCCACCTCCCATGGGAGGGGTCTCCCCCTGTTCTCGTGACCCGCTTCCTGTTTCACTAGGCTGCAGCGAGGGACAGCCTGCCAGTGCTGGGTGACCCAGGCGTTGAATGAGGGGCCCCTCTCCACCCCGAAAAGGGACTGTAGGGACCAGCATAAGTGTGCAGGGCACTAATCAGGAGGGAAGAGGGAGACAGGGAGGCGAGAGGCAGGTCCAACGGGCCACACGTGCGGGGGACCCCAGTGCCCAGCGCGGGCCCACCTGCCCTCAGAGGCTGGAGCCACTTGGAGAGCCTACAGGCAGCTGTGAGGGCGGGGATCAAAGTCAAAAGTCTGTGGTCACATGCCAGAGTCAGCTGCTGCCTCCTGTTTGGGTTCCTCCTGCAGGAATGGGGGCGGGGAGCAGAGGAAGGTGTGGGCAGGACTTCCTGGAAAAGGGAGACCCTGCTGACTGGGGGCGGAGGGTGACCCTGGGACACACACTTAGACACACACATGTTGTCAAACACACCACACACACAACTCACGTTGAGACACAACGCAGACAACACAACAGGGCCCAGGCACTGAACCGGGACACCCGAGTCGTCATCCCACAGCTCCAGTGGAGAACTCCACTGCACACCACGGACACACGGGCCTCGCCGGCTCAGCGTCCGCATCCACGGGGACGCAACAGACGTGTGACCCGGGCGGGCACACTGGCTACACAAAGCAAGCAGCTCGGACACACCCAGACACGGGCAGACAGACAGACACATCCTTGGAGAATGTGGGTGCACAAAAGATCCGTCTGGCTGGGGCACACACAGCACATGCAGGAAACGCACTGCAACCCGCCCCGCAAATGAGCTCCTGTGGACAGAAGCCGTGGGGGTAGGCAGGGCGGCACATGTGTGCCCGACCCGACCCCAACCCACCATCCAGGGCTGGGGAACTCCAAGGCTCACATGACCCAAGGGGAGGGCTGCAGTCCCTGGAGAAACTGCATCATCCCCACTGATGATCCAGTTCCATCCCAGAGAATAAAGGCTCAGTGGCTCTTGCCAGTTCTGCCCTGTACTCACCTGCCTCTTGGAGCACCCAGCTGACTGGCTTGTGCCTCCACCAGGGTGAGTGCTGGGTCCGGGGTGAGGGAGGGCAAGGTGAGCCTGCATGGCCACCCTTCCTGCACCCTCCCAGCCAACTTTGCCCTGAAGTCCTGGGAACTAGGGCACCCCCAGGGGTTTCCTGCTGGGCCACAGCAGGGCAAGTGGGTGTCTCAAGAGCCTCCTGCCCACGCCTCAGCCCCAGGCCCCCAGACGCTTGTCTCTCCCCTCCCAGATGAACACAAGGACAGTGCTACTCATCCTGCAAGCCTTGCTGGTGCTCCCCCTGGCTGATGGCACTGCCCCGGTCCTGCGCTTTGTGGCTGTGGGTGACTGGGGAGGGGTCCCCAATGCCCCATTCTATACAGCCCGGGAAACAGCCAATGCCAAGGAGATTGCTAGGACGGCAAAGGTCCTGGGCGCAGACTTCATCCTGTCACTGGGAGACAATTTCTACTTCACGGGCGTGCAGGATGCCAACGACAAGAGGTTTCAGGTGTGTGCCACTGAGGTGGGGGTGGGGACATGGGAGAAGCCACTCAACCTTTTGACTGAAGAAGGCAGAGGGAAGCTGACATCGTGGGGACGTAGAGCACTCAGCGTCTCTTGTCCCCGGCTCCTGACTTACTGGAAGCATTGGAGTGGCTGCTTGACCCTGGGTTGGGGGTGCCCTTTCTGTCTGCTGCAGGAGACCTTTGAGGATGTGTTCTCTGACCCCTCCCTCCGCAATGTGCCCTGGTACGTGCTGGCTGGCAATCATGACCATCTGGGCAACGTCTCAGCACAGATCGCCTACTCCAAGATCTCCAAGCGCTGGTGAGCCTGCTCCCCTCCCATCCCCCAAGCCTCATGGACAGAGGGACCCACTGGCCTGCAAGGGCCCTGGGCCTCACCGACCAGCATGTGTACCTGCCATCTGCGTCTCCTCCGCAGGAACTTCCCCAGCCCTTACTACCGCCTGCACTTCAAGATCCCACGGTCCAATGTGACTGTGGCCATCTTCATGCTGGACACAGTAACATTATGTGGCAACTCGGATGACTTCCTCAGCCAGCAGCCGCAGAGGCCCCGTGACCTAAAGATGGCCCGTTCGCAGCTGTCCTGGCTCAAGAAGCAGCTGGCGGCGGCCAAGGAGGACTATGTGCTGGTGGCTGGCCACTACCCAGTGTGGTCCATTGCCGAGCACGGGCCCACCCACTGCCTGGTCCGCCAGCTGCTGCCACTGCTGGCCACGTACAAGGTCACCGCCTACCTGTGTGGACATGACCACAACCTGCAGGTGAGGGCCTGCAGGTGGTTGGGGTGGGAAGCCAGGTAAGGGGATGTGCCACATGGCACATTGGGATCCTCCTGGTGTTTGGAGGTCTCCCGAATGTCACTCCCCCTCAAACTTCATGCTTTTTAACCAGGAAAACAACCCAAGGTTTCCTAAAAGTCATCATAATAGCTACCAGTTGCCAGTGACTTGCTTAGTGCAGACTTGTGAGGCAGGATCAATACTCTCCTACAGGTGGGGAAACTGAGACCCAAAGGGGATTTATGTTCCTTGCCCAAGGTGACTCAAGACCCTGGACTCAAGACAGGTGGGCACAACGCCCAGGATCGACCTCACCGAGGGGCTGGGGCCCCACTAACCCTGAGTCCTCCATCCACAGTACCTTCAGGATGAGAATGGCATCGGCTATGTACTGAGTGGGGCTGGGAACTTCATGGACCCCTCGAAGAGGCACTTTCGCAAGGTCCCCAGTGGCTACCTGCGCTTCCACTACGGAGTGGAGAACTCACTGGGCGGGTTTGCCTACGTGGAGATCAGCCCCAAAGAGATGAGCATCACTTACATCGAGGCCTCCGGCAAGTCCCTCTTCAAGACCAGGCTGCCAAGGCGAGCCAGGATCGAGCGCCTGTGAGGGGTCTGCAGCAGAGGGCCTTCCCTGCCTGGGGGGGGCGGGGAGCTCCGCTGAGACCCTCGTTCCTTGACAGGCCTTCCCAGGGGCCTGTAGTCCAGCTGAGCCAGAAGGAAAACCACATATGCTCTTGAACTTGACATCCTTCTGTCATTGCCAAACATTCAATAAAATAACAGATGCAAGGCTGCAAGTGTGTCATGAGTGTCCCTTTGCTCACCTGTCTGGTGAGCTGCAACATCTGGATTCTAGAGTGTCCAGCTCCCTGCCCTGATGGCCTGCACCTCCACCTCTTAACCCACCGTCCACAACCAACTGGCCCCAAACAGGGACATGACTTTAAGTAAAGACCAGAGAGAAAAAGGGTACAACACACGAGCCTTCCTCTCCCAGCACACCTCCCTAGGGGCAGCCCCCACCAGCATTTCCTTTCCTTCCCCAGCTGAATGCCTCCATCACAGAAACATCCCTTCTGCAAAGCAACACAATATCCACTGCACGTGTTTAACCCCAACTCTTCTTTCTACTTAAACCACAACTCAGCCGTTCCTGACAGGATGCTCGTTTTGTTCATTTCAACACGGGATTGTTAACATGATTATACGGCTCTGGGAGCCAGGTGAGCTCTCTCGCCCCTTCCGTCTTTCCCTCCCCCTCTCTTAAGAATAACTTTTTATAAATGCTTTTTCCCCCTTCTAGTATTTCTCCATGCAAATCAAAGCAAATATGAATGGCTTTTCCCCTCCCTTCTCACTGATCTGCACCTTGCTTTTTTGTTGTCATTTTTCCAAACAATTTTATTTAGGTGTAATTGACACATTTAGTAAGTTCTGTAAGTTTTGACAAAGATACACACCCACAAACCCTTACCACAATTAAGATACAAGCATGTCCCACACTCCCAAAAGTGCTCTCTGTGCTTTCCTGCTCCTGTCTGTTTTACCTGGAGATCGTCCGTCAGCGCTCTGTGGCTTCTGGCTCCTCTGCAGCTACAGAGGCCCGCCGTGTGCCGGACCCACTGCCTATCTAACCAGACCTCTCCTAACAGGGGTGTCCAAACTTTTGGCGCCTCTGGACCACACTGGAAGAAGGAGAGTTGTCTTGGGCCACACATTATATACACAAACATAAACAAAAACTGATGAGCAAAAAAAAAGGTTTTAAGTGAATTTACAATGTTGTGTTGGGCAACATTCATAGCCACCCTGGGCTGCACGCAGCCTGCAGACCACGGGTTGGACACACCCCTGTGAGGATCGCCAGCAGTGCTTCCAGTAATTTTGCTATCCTCAAACAATGCTGCAACAAGTGATCCCGTCCCTGTGACCTACATGGGCAAATATGTTTGCAGGATAAACAAGAGTAGGACTGCGCTTCTTTTTCACAGCCGTGGAGCTTCCACCTATGTCTCTGGCTCCTTGCTGGGGCCCACTGAAATTTCCGATCTTTCCCTTTTACCAACATAGCTAAAGTGGGCATTCCTGGACCCATGCTTTTGCACACTGTGCAACTATGTATGTAGGAAAACTTCCAGAAGTGGAATTATTTCAGGACCTGTTCTTTACGATGAATTCTGAACGCAGAATGTGCATGCTGAGCTGAGCTGCAGGGCAGCCCAGTTCCCCTTCTGGGCAGAGTTGAGTAACACCCACCCACAGCAGCAGATGAGTCACAGCGACCTCTCCCTTGGCCCGCCCTCAACTGCCACTTCAGCTGCCAGCCCAGCTGAATGAAATGAAATCGCCTGGACAAAACCTAATTGAGGTTACTGCTGGGACAGGAATTTGGTGAAGGAGCACCTTCCATTCACTACTTTAGAGATGTCCATAGTGTCAAATTTGTTACAAGGTGCAAGTGTACTGCCAAAATTAAGCAAAGCTATCTTACCTAAAGACCAGCCCTGAGCTCCTTCCAGCTGTTGTTTACCTGGCTGGCATCACTACCAGCCATACTCTATGCAAAAACAAACAAACAAACAACCACCATCATTTCGAATTCTGACCCACGAGGGAAGGGCCCTATCAACCTTGCTTCTCAAAGGACATTACAGAAACTGAACAGATTAAGTACCCAAGGTCATGTCCAGGAAGTGTCAGACTCTCAATCTTCACCTCGGCGGTCAAAGCAGCTCACGGCCACCACTGCCTCTTCCCACTGACTCAGAGGTTCTGAGCAGGAAGGCGTCTGAATCAGAGGTCAGCCCAATATCCCCACTGGCCAGGCTCAAAGTGTGGAACCAGCCCAATGTCCCAGTTCACAGGGCCCAGAGCTTGGAAAGGAGAAGTGACACATCAAAGCTGACACTGGGAATGTGTGGTAGGGATGGGTTGGCCCCCTCCTCCACAACGACCAAGCACTTCTACCAAGCACCAAAGACCAAAGCCCGTGTCAGACAGGAGACACAGGAGCACAAAAAACAATAAGACAGGGTAGACATTCACCCTCAGGGGATCTCTGTCTGGCTCAGGGAACAACGCCAACCAGCATCTAGCTATTGTTATAAAGATGCCTTCTGAACTGACAGAGTTCCTCAAGGCCAGTCACAGGGACTCATCTCTTCCCACTCTTCCCAAGCAAGCACATCTGATTCAATTGTCACAACTATTATCACGTCCCCACCCTACTCTTCACACCATGTGCTGGCCTGGGCACCAGCACCCTCAAGCAGCAAACAGGTTTTCCCAGGAGAATCATGCCACACCCACCTCCTCACCTGCTTCCAAGGCCAAGAATTATGAATAAGAAGGTGAGAGACCTGCACGACTTTGGCTCTGGGAAAACATCCAGAGGGAATCCAGGAAAAAACCTCAAGAACACACCAGAATGTGGTGTAGGTTGAGGGTGGTATTGCAATTTCACAGAAAAGGTATAATCTGCCTTGTTGATTTGCCCAGAGGGAGACAGCCTGAACCCTACTTCCAACCATATACGAGAATGAATTCCAGAGGGATCACACATTTCAGTGTAAGCATATAACAGAACAGGAGATGAACATGAGCACCCCCACGAAGATCTGAATGAGACAGGTCACAAGAGCTCTGTTCATCATTGTCCCCAAAACTGGAAACCAGCCCAAATGTCCATCAACAGTGGAAAGGATGAACAAGCTGGTATGTTCTCATCACAGAACACAACTCAACAATAAAAAGGAACAAACTACAGAAACACAACATGGACTTGAAGGTAGTAAGCTGAGTAAAAGAAGCCACACTCGAAAGGCTAGACGTTGTGCTATTCTGTTAATGTGACTTTCTGAAAAAATACAAAGCTTTAGGAACTAAAAACAGATTGGTTGGTGCCAGGGGCTGGGTGCAGGGAAGGAATTGACTACAAAGACAGGAGGAAACTTCTTGGGGTGATAGAAACATTCACTATTTTGATTGCGGTGGTGGTTTCATGGGTATATGCATTTGTCAAGACATAAAATTTCATGGTTTAAATACATGCAGTTCGTTGTCGATTATGTCTCAATAAAGCTGTGAAGGGAGGGAGGGAGGGAGGGAGGGAGGGAGGGAGGGAACTAACCTGGCACTCTTCAGCAAATAGAAGATTGCCCGGATACTGTGGCAGAGTTGCACTATGATGTGTAGCTACTGAAAACAAAAGTTACCCGTATGTGTGTTGACCATTAAGTGAAAACAGCAAGTTGCAAAGCACCGTTTATTGTATGATCCCATCCTGTGTGTGTGTCCAGGTTTGTAACCTGCACTGAGAAGGGGTCTGCCAGAAAGCCACTTCCAAGGCTAACGCTGCCCTCTAGTGGAAGTCCTGGAGATAGGTCTATTAATATACATCTTTACAAGTTATATTCCTGAACACTAAGGAAACAGCTGTTATCAAGGTCACCAGTGACCAAACGCTGAATTGTAATAAGATCCGCAGGTCCTTGTTAAATCTTAAGAGGGTCTTACAAGTTCCCCCCTCACCCTGATTCAGCCATACTAGTATTTACAATTCCTTACCACCGGGATATATTAATGAATCCCACATTGGAGAGACTTGGGTGGGCTGCGAGGGGCGGGTGTTTGAATCGGGAAAGTCAAGTGAGAATCTTCAGGAAGATGATGCGATCGCGGACATGGATACCTTTCCACCTGTGGGATGGCCTGCCCCATCGCCCCTAAAACGCAGGAACGCCCACCCCCGGGATAAGACCAGAAGTACTACTCTCCTGCCTGGCTACAGTCAAACGCGCTCCACCCCTAGCGCAGGCGCCCCGCAAAATTCCCTCCAGGCAACCCCTCCCACCGCGAGGTGAGTACGCGTACGCACAGAGAAGACGGAAGCGAGTTCTGTTCGCTGGGCTTCTCCGGGCTTCACACGGGAGGGGAGGGCAGGAGGTTCCACTTCCGCTGAGAGCCGGAAGTCACTGTCTCCTGGGTGAACGCGGCTGTCGCAACGAGGGAAAGAGAGTGCTGGTGAGTATTCGCGCGGAGGGGTTTTGGAGCCCAGTGGGACTGAGTGCTCTTCGACTCGGGGCCGCTTACGGGGTCTTGGAGGAGGTGCCGAGGGCCCCGAGCTTCACGGAGCTTGACTCCTCCAGGCCCTAGCCGGCCGAGCGCGGTTGTTCGGAGGCCTGGCATGTACCGGCGGGAGGCGCCTCCAAAGCTTGGGAGAGCCTGGTGGGACCGCCGACCCTCCCGCCTCTAGAGTCACGGCAGGATCGGGGTCGTCCCCTTTACCAGCCCTCCCGTGGCGCGCTTGGAATTACGTCGCTGTTACCGAAGGGACGGGCCGAGACCCCTGGGATTTTATAGACCAGCCAGCCTCCTTTTCTAGTGTGGGGGTGGGATATTGTAGTCACCGGGGAAAATGACATTTGGGGGTCCATATGTAGCTTCTGATTCAGTTGACTTTTTTTTCATTCAACAAATTGTCACTGAGGCCCTGGCCTGGTAGCTCAGTTACAGTGTCCCAACACGCCAAGGTTGCGGGTTCTGTCTCTGGTCAGGGCACATACAAGAATCAACCAAGGAATGCATAAATAACAACAAATTGATGTGTCTCTCTCCTCCCCTCCCTTTTGCTCTCTCAAATCAATAAATTTAAAAAGTAGTTATTAAGTACTTAATGCATACTAGGCACTCCGCGTGCTGGGGCTTCAGCAGTGTGCAAATGATGCCCCATCCACGCCTTCCAGAACTGACCTTCCAGTCGGGGGAAGTCGGGGGATGTTCAAAAATCAGCCTTTTTTGAAGATTCCCCCGCCCGCCCTCCAACCAGGCGATTCTGTTGTAGATGGTACTCAGGGCCAGGCTTTGGGAAAAAACCAGCCCTGGCTGGTGAAAGTGTGGGCTACAGAACTGACTGCACCTTACAAAAGCCTACAAGTTCTTGTGGGGTCTGTTTCTTATCTCTTCTGTCACATCTCATATCCATCTCCCCACTGTTCACCCCACTTCAGCTATACAGCCTTCTTGCTCTTCTGCAAGGAAAGCTTCTGCCTCAGAGCCTTTGCAGTTGCTGTTCCCTCTGCCTGGACTACCTGGCATGGTGCCTTCTCTCCTCATTCTGGCCTCAGCTTGTGACTTACCCAGAAGGTCCTTCCCACTCTACCCTCATCTGCAGTAGCCCCATTCTGGAAGTGTTCACCTAGCCCTTAACAATATTTGGAATGATTTCCCTTATCAGTTTACTTGTTAAGGGTCTGTCTTCATCCACTACAAGAAAGTTTCACAAGAGTAGATACCTTGCCTGCTTTGATTGCAGCATTGCTGTGGCTTGGCATAGGGCCTGGCGTTTTTTCGTGCATTTGCTGAGTGCCAGCTCTGTGCCATGAGCAGTTTTTGGCCCTGAGGATACAAAGGAGACAGAAGTTCCCAACCTTGTGGAATTTACCTGTGGAATGCAGGTTGGAGATGCAAGGAGACCACTGAGGAGGCTGTTGTGATAATCAGGGCCAGGGCTCCAGACTCAGACCTGGGCACTGACCCTGGAGGTGGTAAAAAGTGGTCAGCAAGATCAGAGTCAGATAAGGGCTGTGTGAGAGAGGGAGGAATCAAGGATGAGTCCAAGGTTTTGGCAGAGGTGGATTTGCCATCTGCTGAGATGGGGAAGACTTCAAGAGATGAGGTTGAGGTGTCAGGAGCTCAGTTTTGGACAGGTTACATTTAAATGTTTGTTAGCATCAGGTGGGGATATAACTAAAACAGGTAGACAGGCGAGTCTGTGGTTCAAAGGAGACATCAAAGCCAGAGAGACAGGCGGCATCAGTGTAGAGGAGGCATTTAAAGCCCTGAGGCTGGGTGAGATCTCCATGGAGATGCATGTAGACAGAGGGGAGGGGCCCAAAGATTGAGCTTGTGGACTCATATCCTTGTGGGGGGTGGTCAGCAGCAAAGGGTGAAAGGAACTGCCAGTGAGTCGGAGGCATGAGAGTACAGGGTTCTGAGGACCGTGAGGAAAGGGCAGCAGGGAACCAGTGTGTGTGTCCAGTGCCCTGAGGAGTGGGGACTGCCCCTTGGGGTGGGCAGCATGGGGCAGGTGGTGGAGAGAGAATGGGAGGGAACACCGAGGGTAAATGCAGACCGCTGTACTAGAAAAACCTGCAGAGAAGGAGGTATTTTGGTTTTGTTTTTTTAATGACAGGAGGGGTAGTAAAGAGTGTGTTTGGTATCGATCCAATAGAGAGAGAGAACGTGAGGGAGGGATCCAGGGCGCAGGTCGTTTCTGTGGGCACCACCGACATTCTTCCAAGGCAAAGAAGGGAAGGCCAAATGGGTGGTCCTGGGGGCCTGTGGATGTTCTTTGCCAACTACTTCTGTTTACTCAGTGACTTGGAAGTATCCCCACTTAAGAATGAGGGTGTTGAGCCTTGACTAGTGTGGCTGAGTGGATTGAGCACTGGCCTGCAAATCTCAGTGCTGGTTCAATTCCCAGTCAGGGCACATGCCTGGGTTGTGGGCCAGGTCCCCAGTGCGGGGGCATGTGAGGGGCAACCACACATTGATGTTTCTCTGCCTCTCTTTCTCCCTTTCTTCCCCTCTCTAAAAATAAATAAATAAAATCTTTAAAAAAAACAAAAAAAATCAGGATGTTGAAACAGCAGGTATGGACCTAGAGGGTATTATGCTAAGTGAAATAAGCCAGTCAGAGAAAGACAAATACCATATGATTTCACCTAAATGTGGAATCTAAAGAACAAAATAAACAAACAAACAAAAACAGAAACAGATTACTAAATGCAGAGAGCAGACGGATGGCTGCCGGAGGGGAGGGGAAGGGGAGGATGGGTGGAAAAGGTGAAGGGTTTGAGAAGTATAGATTGGTAGTTACAAAACAATTATGGGATGTAAAGTACAGCGGAGGAAATATAGTCAGTAATATTGTAATGCGTATGTGTGATACCAGGTGGGTACCGAAAATATCAGGGGGACACTCTGTAAAGTATATAATTGTCTAACCCCTGTGCTGTACACTTGAAACTAATACAGAATAATATTGAGTGTAAACTATAATTGAAAAAGGTTTTTTTTAAGATTTTATTTATTTATTTTTAGAGAGGGAAGGGAGGGAGAAAGAGAGAGAGAGAGAGAGAGAAATATCAATGTGCGGTTGCTGGGGGCCATGGCCTGCAACCTAGGCATGTGCCCTGACTGGGAATCGAACCTGCGATGCTTTGGTTTGCAGCCCGCACTCAATCCACTGAGCTATGCCAGCCAGGGCAATAATTGAAAAAGTTTTAAAAAATTAAGAATAAGGATGTCACATAGAAAGTGATTGTTAACCATGAATGAAGCCCTGGTCTTCCTTCCAGCAGACTGCTGTCCTCCCCTGTCATGGAGGGATGCTGCTAGAGCCAGCAGTGGGAGAGAGGGGGACAGAGTGTGGCCGGGGGGGGGAGGGCGCTCCTCAGAAGGTTCAGAGAGGGTGAACACAGACAGAGCCCTGAGCCCAGTGCCTGGCATGGAGGAGCACCCTCTGGGGAACATCAGAGTGGTGCAGCCTTCGCCCCCTGCCCACCGACTCTGCTGCCCACCACAGCCTTGGAAGTCGCTCTGGACACTTCCTTCTCTAGCCATACTCACTCTGCTGACTTGTCTCTGCAGTCTGGTCAGCTCCCCGCTCTGCATCCCAAACAGTCCTGTCCCAGTTCTGACTTCATCTTCATCCAGACTTTTGACCCATACTCCTCAGTCCCTTAAAAACACAGCGATGTTGCATCTCTCCCATGGCCGTCGGATCCAGCTGAAACCCCACCCGCTCCCTCTTCAGCCTGCCCCCTCTCCCACCTGAGTGGTCCCCAGCCACCAGCCCAGCACTCAGTTACCCCCCCTCAGCCTTGCATATGGCGTTTCTCTGCTCGAAGCCCTTCTCTGTTCAGTAGCCCCTCTTCTGTGGGCAGGCCGCCCGGAGACACACCAGAGGCGTGTTCTGTCAAGTCCCTTGAGTGCCATTCCTCCTGGGTGGTACCTGAATGTCCCTTGACAAGAGGAGCAGCTGCTTCTAAAATCAATAAAGCCAGTGGCTCCTGAGCACTTAGGCTCTGCCCAGCCCTGGGCAACTGGCCTGTCAGAGTCCCTTGTGTCACCCTTCCCAGGAACCGTGTCTTCCTGTTCAGGTGCTGAAGATGGATGGGCCAACACTATGCAGGTGCTTACGGTTTGCCGTGCCAGCCCCTTGGTGGTGGCGACCTCATCTCTATTTTATAAAGAAGGGAACTGAGGCACACAGAGATTAAATAACCTACCTGGGGTCATGTAGTAAGTGAGGATGCTGGGGTTAGAATCCAGAACCTGTTCTCATCCATTCTACCCAGAGTGCACTGGGCTTGTCTGCTGTCCCCAGAGGGTGCCATGGTGCAGGTTCTCCCTTCACTGTGGGCCAGCAGGACCGTCCTCCCAGCCTGCTTCCCAGAGCATCTGGACGACTCCTCATGGGTCTCATGAGTTGCTGATTTTTCCCTCCCCCCACAGGTTCACCCTCCTGCAGACATGGGGCGCAGAAAGTCAAAACGGAAGCCGCCCCCAAAGAAGAAGATGACAGGCACCCTAGAGACCCAGTTCACCTGCCCCTTCTGCAACCATGAGAAATCTTGTGACGTGAAAATGTGAGTGTGGGGTGGGGTCCAGGAATCCTGCCTCACTGGGCTCCCCAGCCCTCAGTTAGTGCTTGGCTCCCTTGTAGGCACAGGCTTCTTTGCTCACCAGTCCCTTCGTCTTCTCATTCCAGGGACCGTGCCCGTAACACCGGAGTCATCTCCTGTACCGTGTGCCTAGAGGAATTCCAGACTCCCATCACATGTATCCTTGGGAAACTTACTATTTTCCAAGGGGCGGGGATGGGGTGGTCAGGGCTGCCCTACCCAGGGTCTGCTGCTCGAGGGCACCTGGCTAAGGGGAAGGGGTTAGAATGCAGCTCTACCCCTGCTCTGTGCCAGGCCGCAGCCTCCCGTAGGAATGGGTGCAACCTGCTTGCCGAGGTGGGGTGACAGTGTGCAGGGCAGGGGTCTGGCTGACACCAGTGTGAGCAGCAGAGCTGTGTATGGGAAGGGGTCCGATGCAGTCAGTTGACCTTGACTTCAGTGGCTCAGATCTGTCAGAACCAGTGGATGTGTACAGCGATTGGATAGACGCCTGCGAGGCAGCCAATCAGTAGCAATGCAGAGGACCCACCCCCTTGGCAGCCCCCCTGCCATCGACCAGCCCGCTGGGTACCATTCCAGAGACATTCCTGAAGTCCAGGGTGTGGGTCCAGGGCCCTTACAGCCTTCTCTGTGTGTGTGTGTGTGGAGTGGATATGAGTGTGAGTATGTGGCTGCAAGTGTGGCCATGGGGGTGTGCTCATGGGCAGGGGCTGGAATTGAGAGGTTGCTGGACTCTGGGGGCCTGAACTGCCTCTTTTGGGTCCAAAAGCCTTTGACTTGCTCCCTCTTTCGGCCCCTGACTGCCCTGGCTCTAGGGCCCTGGCTTCTCCAGGAGTCAGTGTCCTAACATCCTGGGTGAGGGCAAGCCCTGCAGAGACAGCCTCGGGACTCTTCAGCCTCCTCACCCACCTCCCCAGTACCTTGCCCATTTGAACTGAACTGCCTGCCCTCTGCCTTCCAAGGACTGTGGCCTGGGATTCAAAGCCACAGGCCCTTCGCCTGGGCCCTGGAAGGGCGGCTCTGGTTCATGTTTGGTTGCTTTTATAGAGGATGAAGGAGCTACGTTGGGTCAACTGTTAGTCACGAGCCTTTAAATAAAGCAGCTGATTCAAACTCCTGGCTCTCTGATTTCCTGGGTTCTGCTCAGCCCCGAGGCTCAGTGAGAGGGGAGGGGAAGACTGACCTGGCAGGCCATTGGAAGTGGAGGTTGGTCGGTTCTCCAAACTGTCCAACACTTGTCCACTAGTCAAGCATTCAGGGTGAAACTAGGCCACTGCTGGGTGCAGGGGACATTAGTGACCCCACAGGCATCTGGGCAAGCATTTAGTTCCAGTGAGAAATAGGGCCAACAGAGCCTGGGGGTGGGGGGCAGGGTGGTCAGGGAAGGCTTCCTGGCCTGAAGGAGGTAACGCCCAAGGGCTGCCTTGTGCTGCCTCACCCCTTTGTCCCAACAGCCACCTGGAGAGGCAAGTGCCCCAGGCTCGCAGATGAGGAAACAGGCCTGAGAGGGGCGGTCACTGGCTCAAGGTCCCACAGCCAGAATGCAGCACAGCTGGTCCTTAAACGCAGGTCACCGGACACCTGGCTTCACAACCCAGGGTCCAGGCTGAGGGAACAGTTCTTGGTTTTGTGGTGGCTGGGGAGCTCTGGAGTAAGGGTCCACAAAAGGAACCTTTGTCCAAGGCTGGTAAGGAGTCTCCAAGGCTGGAGGTGGTGCCAGGTGCAGGAATGTGAGACAATATATATTGGTCTTTGTACCTGTTCCTGGCACAGAGCTCCTAAAACCCTTGGGATTTCCAGGATGGTCGCCCCAGATGGGGCTGCTTGGAACCTGGAGCCACACCCACCAACTTCTGGGAAGGGAATAGGGAAGACTATTAAGCTTCCTAAAAACTTCAGCAAGATTTGATGGGCACCTGAAACCTATATAATTTTATTAGGCAGTGTCACCCCAATAAATTCAACTTAAAAAAATGAAAAAATTTGATGAGCTTCTGGGTTGGTGAACACGGGGAGGTGCAGGGAGGGCGGTGCACACGGAGAGGCCGTGCCCGGCCCTGTGCAGCCCTTCCATCTGCTTGCCCCTGAGTCACATCCTCCCACAGTAAACCCATAGTCTGTAAATAAAATGCTTCTCTGAGTTCTGTGAACTACTCGAGTAAATTAATCAAGCCCGAGGAGGGAATCGTAAGAAAACATGATCTATAGCCCATTGGTCAGAAGCACCTGGACTTGGAGCTGCAGCTGAAGTGGGGAAGACCGCCTTGTAGGACTGAGCCTTCATTCTGTGGCATCCGTCACTGTCTCCAGGTAGGTCGTGTCAGAACTGAGTTCATTGCTTGGTAGCATTGAAAAAGGCCCACATCTGAGTGGCTGATGGTGAGCATCTGGGTGCTGCGTGGTGTCTTCAGATGCTCACCTGGTACTGAGGTCGTGACACTCACCAGCCTAGGGCAGGTGCAGCTCCGCCTCCTGGCCTCCTGTCCCTGAGCAGCAGGGGACCTGTGCTTTGGATTTCTTATTGGTACCATGGCAGGGATGAAAGAACCTTCCAGGGCCATGCTGAGGATGCAGGTGCCTAGCATGATTTGAGCGGTTCTGGGCCGAACCCTGGGCACTGAGGGATGTGAACAGTCCAGGAAGATGCTGAGCTAGCAGGAAACCCTGACCGCCAGACCCAACCACTGAGTCTGGCATGTGCCCCCTGAGGTGCACCCTGCCCTGAGATGCCCTTCCTGGTGCTCCCACCTCCCCTTCAGTGCTCCAGGTAAGAAGCCAGTGGACATGGGCAGAGTGGCAGATGGGCCTGGGTTGGATTGCCTTTGGGGTCCAGGGAAAGGGGAATTAGTCCTCTGGCATCCAGGGTCCGTCCTCCCCAGTCTCATAAGCCGAGGGCTAATATGGTGCTGTTTTCCAAAGGAGGCAGGGCCCAGAGCCAGGCATGGATCCTCAGCATAGCTTCCCAAGCTGGCCCTGAGGGAACAGGACTCACAGTAGCCAGGCCAAGAGCGCCTGGAATCCAGTTTACGAGGCCCAAGGGGCTGTGTGCATCTGTGCATGTGGGTCTTCTGGTGTCTGTCCCTGCAGGTCCCCCATGGTCCAGCCTCGCTACCTGCCCTGGGGAGGGGAGGGGAGAAGGCTGCTCTCCCTGCGTAGCTGCCTCCTCTCCTTAGAACCCTGACGGCAGCATGCAAGAGGGGTGACCGGGACCAGTGTCACAGAAGATCGGGGTCCCCTCTAAAACAGGGAGGTTGGGGGCCTGTCCAGACTTCTAGGGTCCTGGAATGGCAGGCGAGACGTGGGGGGGTCAGCC
The DNA here is from genome assembly GCA_004024845.1 of Tonatia bakeri. NCBI lineage: Eukaryota > Metazoa > Chordata > Mammalia > Chiroptera > Phyllostomidae > Tonatia > Tonatia bakeri. The sequence continues at coordinate 40,033 of PVIA01011312.1, forward strand.
CCAAGGAGAGGGCAGAGTGAGCTGGGTCCACAAGGCAGCCATGCCCTGCAGTCAGCTATGCCACTGCTCCATGCCGGTTGGTACAGGGCCATTGCCCATCCTCACCCACTGCCCTACCCGCTCTCACCACCACTAAAGGGTCCCCCTGCCCACAGGCACCCGGGGCCCAGCTTGTTCATTCTTACTGGTTGGTGCCAAATGGCATCCTGTCTACAGGCGTCATTTAAGCTTCCCCGTGATACCACAAGCCTTGCTGTCCCCATTTTCCTGATGGAAAAACAGGCATAGAGAGAGGAAGTGACTTATCCGAGGTCACCTGTCCCATCGAGCCCACCCCAGCATATGGGCTCTTCCTCACCACTCAGGCCCCCGGGAAAGCACGTGGGTAATGAGCATGTGTTTGTGAGGTGCGTTGTTATGTGTCTCTTTATGTGGGTGTATCTGTGTACCTCAAAGGCTGTAGAGAGCATGTGCACACCATACTCACCCAGTGATGTGTGTGTGGATTTTGTGTGTGAGTGCATGTCTGTCCTGAGTCCAGCCGACTGGCTGTGAGCTCCTCGTCTGTGTCTGAAGGTGGAGGGGGGTACAGATGTGTGTTTGGGGATGAAGCATGTCTGAGCAAGGCTGTTTGTGCGTGTGCAAGACCAACGCCGGCTCCGGGACAGAGCAGCCCGAGTCTTCAGATGATTCTACAGCCATTTATTGTGCTCCAGTGAAGTAGAAAAAGTGCCGGCGTTACAAACACTGCTGTCATGTCCATACACCTGTCGCTGCAAACCAAACCGCGTGTGTCCGCTGGGTCAGGGCATGCAGTTGGCCCCCACTCTGGGAATGGGGTGGGGGCAGGCTGAGCCTGGGCTCCGGGGGCTTCGCTTGGGGAGCTTCTTGTCCTGGAGGGAACCCACCTGGGAGGGAATGGGGGGATAGCGCGGTAGCTTTGCTCAGTGCGTCCTTTGGGTGCTGTTGGGAACACCCGGCTCAGTGTTGGACCCTGCAATGCTCCAGGGAGGAGGGCTCCCTTCCCCCTCAAAGGACCCCCCAGTATGCTCCCCCTAAATGCTAACCCTGTAGGCAGGTGCCAGGGGCTGAAGGGCGCCATGCAGGGGGCAGCGGGGCCGGGCTAGGCCCTGCCGACAGCAGCAGCCAGCCTCCCTGGGGAAGCAGGAGGCCCAGGGCCCTAGGCGGAGTTGTAGTAGTTGTGTGGGTGGTGGTTATGGGCAGGCTCGCCCAGCTCCGGGTACTCAGGTGTCAGGCAGTACTTGGGGTCGTAGACCTGGCGAGGGAGCCCGTACACCGTCATGCCCCGCTGCGAGGCCCCCTTATTGCTGCCCATCTGCAGGCTGATGTTGAGAGTGTCGCAGTGCTCCATGCCCAGGCCCGGCTCGAAGATCTGCCGCTTGGTCCCAGGAGCTGTCATGCCAGCCTGGGGAAGGCGGCGTGATCAGGCCACGGGCCTGGCAAGGGGCAAGAACCCCACCAGTCCACCCCACGGCCCCCCACACACCTGGCTGGCTCCCTTGTTGGTGCCCATCTGCAGACTGATGGTGGCTTGGTCCAGGGGCTGGTCCGTGCCCAGCTTGGGGTCATAGAGGTGGCGCCGGGTGCCATAGGCCGTCATGCCCTGCTGGCTGGCAAACTTGTTGGTGCCCATCTAGGGAGCCAGAAGGAGAGTCACCTGGAGGGTCACAGAGCCTCACCACAGACCGCAGATGCTCCGTTGCCAGGGGACACAAGCCCTCCAACCAGGCAATGTTTCCACTCTCAGGCTCTAGACTAGACACTGAGGCCCAGAGAACTGTCACAGCCCAGTAAGTGGCTTGGAGCACCCAGGCCTGACTTCCAGGGTTCAAGTCCCAGCTTGACCCCTCACTACCTGGGTGACCCTGGCAAGTGAGCTGGCTTCCTCGGGCCTTGGTGTCTGCACACATGGAATGACACTAACAGTACCTGCCCTCTAGAGCTTTTGGAGGAGTGACGTGATACAGAGGTAGATAGAGCACAGTGCCTAACAGAGTTTAATTAAGGCCAAATATGCGGTCCCCCAAAGCCTGCAGGGAACAGGAACCTTCCTGGCCTCTTCAGCTGCCTGCCTCAGCTGAGACCCAGGTGGGGAAAGGGCAGTACCTGCAGCCCAATGATGTTCCGCCCTTCTCGAAGCTTCTCTGGCTCAAATTTCCGCTCCTGCTTCTCCGCATACTTTACCCCCACATTCACCTTGTTCCCTTTTGTCTTGGCCTGGGTGAGAGGGAGGGCAGGGACTGATGAGGGAGTCTCTGGCTGCACTGTCCCCTTCCCACACCTGCTCTGCCCTCCCACCCACACTGGGCTCAGGGGCATGAGTGGCCCCATTCACATCCCAGTGCAGATGGTCCACAGTCCCTTTGCCCCATGCCCACCCTTGAACTATACTCACCATGCTGGCCAGGGCCAGGAGGGTGGACTGCACCTGGGTATGGTTGGTGTTCTCGAACAGGTCATTTGCCTCAAAGATGTCGTGGGGCTTCACCCCATACTTGGTGATGGCCTTGATGAAGTTGCCTATGTTCTCCAGCTGGAGGGGAGCAGGCAGCAGTCAGGGGGTGGGGTGGGGGGTGGTGTCTGAGGGGCTCTGGTGAGGGATTGAAAGGTGTAAAGAGCCTGGGCTCACCTGGTGCCAATTTTGTGTCGACTCGTTGATCTTCTTCACGGAGCCTGGCTGGAGCTTATTGATGAACCTGAAAGGAGTAGGGAAGAGGAGTGACAAAGGCGACCCCCGCTGCCCCACCCAGGCCCAACCCCGCAGGGTAAGGGGCCAAGATGACCTTAGGTAAGCGACATCCATCTGGCTGTTTCTCACTGCAGTATGCTCTCAGCTGGAGCCCCACCCCCACCCCACCAGAATGCACCCCCAAAACACAGGCAGGACCAAGATGGGAAAGCACAGGAGCTAGACTTTCCCAGGGTGGGGGAGTCCCCTTCTGCGCCCACCTCCCTGGAGGCCGAGTTTCAGTCTCTTTTGGGACCATGGAGAGCCTGCAGCCCAGGCCTCTCCGACTTCTCTGCCACGCTCAGCCCTTGACCCCTTATCCAGCCACTTGACCTGACATGCTGCTATGCTGACCACTCCCCGGTGTCTCCCTGGAGCCCAGGCCTCTGCCTCTCCCACCCAGCTCCCTGCATGGGTGTCTCAAAGCAAACGCACCCCACCCTGGACCCAGATACCCATCTGCCCCCATAGAACTTTCTCCCTCCTCCCCTGCTCAGGAAACCCACCCTTCCAGGGGTGCAGGCAAAGCCCTCAGGCTTGTCCTGGACTCTCCTCTGCCTTCTCTCACCCCGACACTCACACCCAGTCCCTCAGCGAGGCCTCCAGCTCTGCCTTCGGAAGACATCCAGAGGGACACCACCCAGCTCTGGGCCCCCATAGTCACCTTCTTTCTCCTGCTAGGTTGTTTTTGTTTTTTGTTTTTTGTTTTAATCCTCACTCAAGGACTCACATACTGATTTAGAGCAAGGGGAAGGGAGGGAGAGGGAGGGAGGGAGAAACACTGATCGGTTGCCTCTCGCCCGTGTCCTGACTGGGACCGAACCTGAACGTGTCCTGACCAGGAATTGAATCCACGACCTTTTGGTTTACAGATGAAGCTGCAACCAACTGAGGCACATCGGCCAGGACTCTCCTGGGCTTTTGCAATGACCTCCCCTAAGGAGCATTCATCTTGCAGCAAGAGTCGCCTTTTTAAAACAATTCCAGTTACTCCCCACTTCAAAATGCTCCCCTGGTTTCCTAACTCCTCAGCATAACCTAAAGGCCCCATGTCACCTGGCCCCCAGCTAACCCCCTCCACTTCCCTGAACCATCCTGTGCCAGCCACTTGCTGTTCCTGGAACACATCAGGCACATTCCCACCTCAGGGCCTTTGCACTGGTTGCCTCGTTGCCTGGCCCACTCTTCCTCAGACACCCACCTGGCTTCCTCCCTCACTTTGCCCCAGGCTCTGTGCAAATGGTACCTCTTCAGAAAGACCTCCCAGACCATCCTGTACAAAGCAGCAACCCTTCAGCCCACCCAGCCCCCATCCTTGAGCACTGACTCTCTTCTCCACCTTACTTCCCACCACAGGCAAGGATGTGATGATTTCATCAATTGTTTGCCCCATCGCCTCCACTGACCTTCCAGTGAGCTCTGAGGCTGGTTGTTCAGTATCCCCAGTGCCTAGGCTGGCACATAGCAGGAGCTCCATAAGTGCTTGATGTGTGAAGGCCTGAGTGACCCTGCACAGTTTAAGGTCCATCGGCCTTGACTGAGCTGGGACACTAGGCTATCTCCCTATTTCTGCTTCCCAGTGGATATTGTAGAACAAGATACCCTCCTGTCTGCCCGCCTTTCTAGCACAGGGCTTGGCAAGGAACATTCCAAAGGGCACTCTTAGGCTCCAGGTCAAGAGATACAGACAGGACCTCTACCGGGCTCAGGCCCCGCCCAGCGTTAGAATTGTGATCACTTCTGGAATCAGGGCTCAGGAGCTGGAAAGGTTTGCATTTCCTTCAGTGATTTAAGTTCTGAGAAGAGGAGAAAATCGAAGCCTACTTAAATTATGGTGGCACTCACATTACCAAGCCAGCGATTGACAGCCATTGTTGTCTGTTAGCTGCGACCTCTCTTTCTTGGGACACTGGAGGCCGTAAATGGGCCTGTGTGCCCTGTATGCACGATGGTTAAGACGCTAGAACCTGGAGTCATTTCTGCTAGAACTGCATGGGAATGTGGGTAACGTGTTTTACCTGAGTCTCAGTTTTCTCTCCTATTCAGTGGGCACAATGATTATTTGGCACCTCTGAGGATTGTTTCAGGGTCTGAGATATTAAGTGCCCAGCCCAGCTCATGATCGGTGAGGGGGCGGAGGGGACGGGCGAGTACCGGTCTGGGCAGTCCTAGGCAGGGTCTGGGCCCAGGGCTCCCCACTCACTCGCAAAGAATGATGCCGTCTTTGAGGCCATCCATGAAGTTGCTGCCTATGCGGCGTCCGGTCACCCCCTCGATCCATTCCCGGAGCTCCTGCTCCCTCTGGAGGTCATACTTCTGGGCCAGCTGGGGCAGAGGGCACAAAGATGATGGTGAGAATGTGGGGCGAGGCAGGCTTTGCTTCCTAAGCCTGATCTCCTTCCTCGTCCCTTCCCAACTAAGGCAATTTGGCCACAGTATCCATTGGGGGGGGGGCGTGCCTGAGGGGGATGAGGGCCAGGGCTGAGGTGGCACCTGCCCAGGGGGCCATTCCGGGCATTCCGAGGTTTGGCACAGAGAACGTAGACAAGGGTGGGTGGAGAGGGGGATACTTTG
>PVIA01011313.1:0-45396 GCA_004024845.1 Tonatia bakeri
GTTGCTTGGGTGAAAACCCTCGCATCATCCTAACACCTCACTTTCCTCTCATATCACAACATGCAGTCTCAGCAAACACTCCCCATCCCATCCACAATGAGATCTCTACCCCTTGCTGTGGTCCACACGGCCCGGCCTCCTCGACTGGGTCTTCCTGTACCTGACCCACCCCATCTCCTACCAACCTCACCTCCCACTCGACCCCCTCGTGCTGCTCCAGTACTTCCCAATCCCACCCGCTGGTTCCTATGTCACACCGAACACGTGCCCACCCCAGGGCCTTTGCACCTGCAGTTCCCGCTGCCTGGTGTGGCCTTTCCCCATTCATTAGCAAGGCCTGCTCCCTCACTTCAGTCTGCTCAAATGTCACCTGGGCAGGAAGGCCTTCTGTGGCCACCCTTGTCTAAGACCACCCTCTGCTCCCTCTCTGTTGCCATGCCCCACTTTATTTGTATCCCTTCACTCTGTGTGGATCTCTCCAACCAGAATGCAAGCTCTGTGAGTTAAGGGACTTGGTGTCTTCACTGCCGTCACCCCACCACCCAGTGTAGTGCACAGCACACATATGTTGAGTCAAGGAAGGGCTCCATCTGATCATGCTGTTCTCACAGCTAAAGATCCTACAGTGCTGCCTCACATCTCTGTGCCTTTGCCCATGCTCTCCCTTCTGCTTGGAAGGCTCTTGCTCCTCCTAGTCTGCCTGCAAAACTCTTGCTCATCCTTTAAGGCCTGACCCGACTGTCACCACCTTTGTGAGCCCCACGCCCCCAGGCAGAGTTAGCCAGTTGTCCCTTGGTGACCCTGCAGCCTCCTGTTCGTGCCTCCGCTAATGCTTGACTCTTGTGTGATTTTTCTGTGTCTTCTCCAGCAAACTGTGATCTTCCTAAGGACAGATACCATGTCCTCTCATCCTGTTTCCCTAAGGCCTGGTCCAGTCCTTGCACAGCCAGAAGTAAATATTTGGTAAAGGAATGCCGACTGAATAAATGAACTTGGACAAAAAGGGGGCTACTTAATAAACCTGACAAGCTCATGGGAGGCCTGTGTGGGAGTATTACAAGCTCTGAGGCCAAAGTCACTACATAAGATGGTCTGAAATTAAAATTTCCTAATAACTAAAAGCAGTTCATGGCAGGTAGTCACGTCCTAGGGCAGTATTTTTCCTTAGGGTCAGTCAATCTTCACCTTAACTGATGCTCTCATTTTTTTTGCATCTAAGATAACATACCTTTGGGATATCAATTTCCTCTTACCCCACTCCTCAAAGCGCAACCACCATGGATCCCCTCATTGTAATCATTATGTTAATTGTTGACTGTACCCACAAATGTAATAGAAGTATGTGTCTACGTAACTGAACAAAAAATGGAGGTCGGCTGCCTGTCACCACAATAACCAGACTTGTGAGGCAGATGGTGGTGTAAAAAAGTAAAGAGGTTTTTAAAAAAAATTATAAAGGTTCTATCTATTTATTTTTTAGAGAGGGGAAGGGAGGGAGACAGAGGGCGATAAGCATCAATGTGTGGTTGCTTCTCACCCCTACCCCTACTGGGGACCTGGCCCACAACTCTGGCATGTGCTCTGACTGGGAATCGAACTGGTGACCCCTTAGTATGTAGGCTGGAGCTCAATCCACTGAGCCACATCAGTCAGGGCAAGAAATAAAGAGGTTTTATTCAGGTGCTATGTGATCTGGAGAATGGCGGACTCCTGTCTCAAAGCTCATCCCCTCTGCAAGACCAAGACAAAAGCCAGCATCTAAAGATCCTGCCCCAATTTAAAGTATAGTACTTTGGAGCCTGCAGGTGGCTGCTAAGCAGTCATAGTCCACATTCAGGTAGCGTAGCTTAGTATATCTGGCTGCTGTTCATTTCAGGGTCCCTCCTCGTTCCTGCGTGTAGAGCCCATACAGCCAAGGGCCGGCAGCCAATAGGGTCACAAGGTTGTGTGCTCCTGGAAGAGAGCATGCAAATGCACCTGCAAATGCATCACCAGGTGACCAAGAGTAGAAGAGTGGCTCCCTGCGGGAAGCCACGGACCACATAGCTGCTAAGAACATGTGGTCCATGGAGAAAACAGGCCAGTGCACCATGACAGTGTAGGTCATGAGGCAGTGAGCCCCAAGCATGAAGCCTCTTTGTTCCCCTGGGATTATATTAGCTTGGGTGTGGGATGACCAGGCACTTTCTCAAAATGATGAATCAACTTCCCAAACTTTTGCATCCTTCCGGTGGTGGTGGTGGGGGGGTCTACGTTCCAACCAATCCCTTCTTTCTCCAGGCTAGACTGACGGGTCTCTTTGGTCTTGTACCTCCTCCTGCACCATTTTGACTTCTATGGTGCATGTGTCTACCTTACACTGTTTCTACCCCAAATCAGGTACCGGAAATGAGGTGAGGGCATTTTCCTATCCAATTACCTTGCTAGCCTTCGTGCGCTCAGTTTAAGAACCCCCCCTTGCTGCCATCTTGGCTGATCGGGGAGACTCCCCAACATTCTGGACAGAACTGCCTACCAATAACAGTTATATTCACAAATGTAAAAGAAGTATGTGACTATACCCACAAATGTAAAGGAAGTGTGTGTCTATTCATTTTACTTTTATCCAGTCCCAGAGATTTCCACACTTTGCTTTCTCCTGCCCCCCTAATCTATATCAGCAGTGAATTTCATGCAACTCTTTTATGCCTCCTTCTTTGATTGTAATGTATAAAATCAGGTGCATAACTGCCATTCTCTGCAGCACTTTCTCAATCCTTTGACATTTTACTTCCCACTAATTGTTGTCAATTTGGCTCAAACTCATAAAAATTCTTACGAGTTTGGATGTTTCTTACGTTGACACAACCAACAGATGAGGAAAGGAAGTAGAGAGGAGGGAAAGAGGGAACCAACTCTTTCCCTGTAGATGTCCTCAGGGTGCCTGAAAGCCCCATACTAGGGCAATTCCTGTGTTCTCCAGACCAATCTTGATACCCTACTCCCTCACCCAAACTTTCTAGAAATAAGTACTAACCTCTTTGTCACTGTATGGAAGCAGAATTTGTCATCCCAGAACACGTCTCCTTGACATAAGGATTATTTTAGGCTGGTTATTTTTAAGACCCAGCAGACATGGGAGACGCTCTGAAAACCAAGTGGAAGTAGCCCTTTGTAAAGGACATTTGTTTTTAATGGAAATCTCCACCCGCACCAGCATTTCCTTGCTGGCCTTGAATATCAATGGAGAAGGCAGGGATTTACATCTGCATAACAATATTGTCCTTGTTTACTGTGCTTTTTTTCCCCCTGGTAACCTCCCTTAACTGTCTTCACCCCCAAGGTCTTCTTTTGTCTTTAGGTGAAGGTGGTATTTATGGTGCTGTCTTCCTCATTTTGGTGAGAGTTACTCAGTTTTCCTGGGTCTGTCCCATGTGTACAGGAGGTATGCATGTTACTAAAGTTTGTTTTTCTCCTAATAATGTCTCTGTCAGGTTGATTAGACCAACCAGAAAAACCTTGAAACCTAGAGTAGAATTTTTCTTTCCTGCCAGTTTCAGCAAGTAAGCCAGAACTGACTGGCTGGGGCAGCACTAGCTACCGGGAACTGCTGTAGCTGAGAATGATGTGATGTCTGACAAACTGTTGCCAAGAGGTAAGCATTCTTCTCCTATCGGCCTCTCTGATTTCTGTCTGTAGGGTTTTGTGGAAGTTAAGTGTTGACAGTCTTTTCTCTAGGTTGGCAGGAGAAAATTTGTGAAGCTAGCTTCTTAGGCCTAGTGACTCTTGTTTATTTCTCTTTCCATTGATCACCCTTCCTGAGATAGTTTTCCTTTGTCTATATTGTTTGTCTTGTTCTTTTTTGAGAGCTTGGATTTGACCTCCTCTTTCATCTCTGCCATCCCGACAGTGCACAGATTTGCTCGCGTTTGGCACCTGGTCATATAGATTGGGGGTTCCAGGAGGCTGTATCCAGTAGGATTGAAGGACAGGAATACCTGGGACTTGACTATGCCACTGCAGCCACTTGACTGGCATTTTCTCACCTTTTTATCTGTCCATGCTAGCTCTTAGGGGAATTTGTCATGAGGGATGCTAGCCCCTAAAGGGGCCTTTGTCTTCTCAACCTTTGTTGCTTTACCACCTGTAATAATGAAGGACTGCCGCTGTCTTGGACTACTCTGGGAGTGAGCTTTTGGATGTTATGAAGGCTGCATCCTTTGCACTCTCTTGTGAACTGCTCTTACTTCCTTGATTAAGCCCACCCCCCCCAAAAAAACCTTATTGGTTTCAGTCGCTATTGAGATTAATTGATCCTACTTGTGAAATGGTCAGATGTATCCTTTGAATTGAAAAAACTTCTAAATTGGAAAATTTTTAGAGAATTCTCATCATAACTGCTGTACGTATAGAAAGACCAAATTTCAAAAGTGTATCCAAAGAATTATAATAACTAGCCTTACAAACAAAAATCAGGTTGAGAAGTCGTATTGAATCTGCTGTCTCAGCTTCCCTCATGGGTCTTATAGATGCTATTAAAAGCATTAATTAATAGGAGAATGGGAAGAGGCCCAGAAAAGTCAAGAGGCTCTTGGATTTTTTTTTTTTTTTACAAAAGGGTATTAAGAAATAAGGTAAATAATGCAAATATTGATAGGGGCAAATGAAACAGGAAACAGAAAGGGAAGGTTCACAGGACTGGTTCTAGCAGGGCTTATCCCATTTCTTGAATGGGGTTCAAACTTAAAGTAGGGCAGGACAAAGAGATCCCTGTATAGTCCCTCAGCCATTAAAGGACCCCGAACATGTCATATCTATTTACCACAATGTGAAGAAATTTAAAAAGCTGAGAGGCAAACACTATGAGAAATCTGACCAGCAATGGCTTGAGACAGCCATTAGGCTGATCAATCAAATTAAAGATTGACAAAAGGTTATTGATGAATCACCGACTTGCAGCTAAAAATGTATGGTTAATAAGAATATATATGAAAGTTGGATTGTTTAAGCATGTATTATGTAAAGAAGTTATGTCTTTACCTGAATGCTTAAATAGGAATGGATATTAAGTCTGGCTGGGGACCATTTCTGCTTCTCAGTATTGTAAAACTAAAGCGTACTGATTAAATCTTAATGGAAGCTTTGGATAAGAGTTCATTCATCTGGCACACAGCAGAGCTGTAGGGGAACTCACTTTAGATGCAATATGGATCCAGCAGCAAAACCCTCTGGGAAACATTGGACTTTCTATTGAACTCTCTGTAGTGTCAGGCTTGGCAGACTACCCCGAAAACTAGAATGTTGCCCAAAGACTAACGTCACACCCCCAGGAAGGACGTTAATGAATGTACAGAGTGTGATACCTGTGTGATGTTATCTGCTAACTTACGAATGCATTGTTCTTTCTGCTGTCTACAAGACTGTCCATCCTGCTCACCCCATACAAAAGTGATCTTGTCCTGGGAGGGGGGTGGGTTTTTCTCCAGCCAGCCGCCAGTGGGAATAGTTGCCTTGCCCATGTAAGTTTCTCCTGTTAAAGCTCTCATGAATTTGAATAAAGTTATATTCCCTAAGGCTATATGTTAGTTCTTCAGAATCAGTGCTGAATTTAGACTTTTGTGGCCATCCCCCAAGAAAAGCCAAACACAAAAACACCAGGAATTGCAGTGGAGGAATTAGGGTAGCTTTATTGCAGGGCACCATGCAAGGAGAACTGGAAGCTATCACTTAAAAACATGGATCACTGATGGCTTACAATTGGGGCATTTAAAGGCAAAAATATAATGAGTAAGCGCGAATAAGGGGTTCAGGGTTGAGGGCTGTGTCAATTGGTCAGTTCTTGTGCAAGCTTCAGCAATTTTCTTAATCTCATTTTAATTCTTGGTGGCATCCTGTCCAGGGTCTTCGTGACTGTGGCCAGGTGGTCTTTTCTGCTTACAGATTTCTGCAAGACATCTCGGGATTGTGAGTCAGTGACATTATCTTAAGAGTAAGACCAAAAGCAGAGCTATACATCCCATGCTTAACAGGTTACATTCTTCTATTATCTTAAGCAAAGTATACTTTAATATATTGTTCCTGAAACTTGCTTTTATATGCAGGCCTCAAGGCCCCAGGATATAACTATATTCCAGTGCAACTAAGACTCTTAAAAGAGCTAATTTAATAATTTCAACTCAAAGCTAAATTCTAGTATATCTATTCTGTTATGATTTTCTATCACTTTCAACAGTTCACAGTTACTTAGTTTTCATTAGAAATTGAGGTTTTTAGGGGCTAAAAATCCAACATACGTAATTGAAGCTACTAGGAATAAATGAATCAACTAAGAACCCAAGAAAAGTAGGATATGTTTTCAGCAATGGAAGATATAAAGTATAGAGATACAGTTTTGAGGGAAATTATAAAAAAATAAGTTTGTCCTAAAATAAGTTGATTATTTCTGAATGGTTAAGAGAACAAGAGACAAATTAGACAGGGCAAGGAAAGTTGTGTAAGGTTTGTTGCATCTGGCAATATATTAAAAAGATCATGCACTATGATCAAGTGAGATTCATTCCAGGGATGCAAGGATGGTACGATATCTGCAGATCAATAAACATAATACATCACATAAACAAAAGGAAAGACAAAAATCACATGATATATTAATAGATGCAAAAGAAGCATTTGATAAGGTACAGCACTCATTTATGATAAAAACATTCAGCAAAGTGGGAGTACAGGGAGCATTCCTCAACATAACAAAGGCCATTATGAGAAACCTACAGCCAACATCATATTCAATGGGCAAAAACTAAAATCTTTCCCACTAAGATCAGGACAAGACAAGGTTGGCCACTTTCACCACTTCTATTCAACACAGTATTGGAAGTCTTAGCCAAAGAGATTAGACGAGAAAAGAAATAAAAGGCATCCAAACTGGAAAGGAGGCAGCAAAACTATCATTGTTTGCAGGTGACATGATAGTATACATAGGAAACCCTATAGACTCCACCAAAGAACTACTCGACATAATAAGTGAATTAGGTAAAACAGCGGGATAAAAAGTCAATACTCAGAAATCAAGGGCATTTTTGTACACCAACAGTGAAATATCAGAAACAGAAATCAGGAAAAAAAATCCCATTTGCTATACCAACAAGAAAAATAAAGTACCTAGGAATAAACCTAACCAAGAAGATAAAAGACCTGTACTCAGAAAACTACATAACGCTGAAGAAAGAAATTAAGGCAGACATGAATAAATGGAAACGTATACCGTGTCTGTGGATTGGAAGAATTAACATCATCAAAATATCTATACTACCCAAAGCAATTTATAGATTCAATGCAATCCCTAGTGAAATACCAATGACATATTTCAGGGATATAGAACAAACATTCCGAAAATTTATATGGAACCAAAAATAACCCTGAATAGCTGCTGCAATTTTGAGGAAGAAGAACAAAGTAGGAGGGACCACAATACCTGATATCAAACTGTATTACAAGGCCACTGTAATCAAAACAGCCTGGTACTGGCATAAGAACAGACACACAGACCAATGGAACAGAACAGAGAGCCCAGAAATAAACCCAAGTCTCTATGGTCAATTAATATTCGACAAAGCGGGCAGAAGCATAAAATGGAGTAAAAATAGCCTCTTCAACAAATGGTGTTGGGAGATCTGGACAGCTGCATGCAAAAAAATGAAACTTGACCACCAACTTACACCATACACAAAAATAAATTCAAGGTGGATAAAAGACTTAAATATAAGTCGTGATACCATAAAAGTCCTAGAGGAGAACATAGGCAGGAAAATCTCAGATATTACACACAGCAATATTTCCACTGATATGTCCCCAAGAACAAGGGACATAAAGGAAAGAATAAACAAATGGGACTTCATCAAAATAAAAAGCTTCTGCACAGCTAAAGAAAACATCAGCAAAATGAAAAGGGAACCAACCATATGGGAAAATATATTTGCAAATGATACGTCAGACAAGGGTTTGATCTTCAAAATATATAAAGAACTTACATGACTCCACTCCAGGAAGATAAACAACCCAATTAAAAAATGGGCAAAGGACCTGAACGGATACTTCTCCAAGGAGGACATACAGAGGGCCTAGAGACACATGAAAAGATGCTCAGCATCACTAGCCATCAGAGAGATGCAAATTAAAACCACAATGAGATACCACCTCACACTGGTGGGAATGGCCATCATAAACAAATCAACAAACAAGTGCTGGCGAGGTTGTGGAGAAAAGGGAACCCCAGTGCACTGTTGGTGGGAATGCAGACTGGTGTAGCCGCTGTGGAAAACAGTATGGAATTTCCTCAGAAAACTAAAAATGGAACTGCCTTTTGTCCCAGCAGTTCCACTGCTGGGACTATACTTTAAGAATCCTGAAACACAAATTCAAGAGAACATATGCACCCTAGTGTTCATAGCAGCACAATTTCCAATAGCCAAGTGCTGGAAGCAACCTAAGTGCCCATCAGTAAATGAATGGATCAAACCGCATGGTACATTTACACAATGGAATACTACACAGCAGAAAGAAAGGAGCTCCTGCCCTTTGTGACATAAAGGATGGATCTGGAGAGCATTATGCCAAGTGAAATAAGTCAGGCAGTGAAAGACAAATACCATATGATCTTACCTATAAGTGGAACCTAATCAACAAAACAAACAAGTAAAATAGAACTGAGACATTGAAAGAAAGAACAAACTGACAGTGATTAGAGGGGAGGAAGGAGGGGGGGAAACGGGAAAGAAGAGGATGGGCCCTCGAGGAACATGTATAAAGGACCCATGGAAAAAGCCAAAGGGGGGTAGGATTCCAGGTGGGAGGTGGGAGTGGGGGGGCAGGGGAGGGTGATGGTGGGAAAATGGAGACAACTGTAGTTGAACAACAATAAAAATAAATAAGAATTATTTATTTTTAAATGAAAAATAAATAAAAAAACACCTAAGATTCCATATGAAAAGCAAGAGCTTGTGACATCCGAACCAAGACTGCAGTCTGCATCCCCCTTCCCAATTCAGTGGGATGGAAACTCCATTCCAGAGCATAGCCAGTGATACAGGACTCCCTGTTCAATGCAGCTCTCAGTTAGGGGGTTATCTTCCCAGAAGGGGAAGGACATCAGTTTTTCTCATTCTGCTTTCAGCTACCTGTGGCTGAGTCTAAGTTCTAGGATAGTTCAAGAGAGAGGTGGGCATCCCTTCTTTCAACTAGCCCCCTCTAGTGGGACAGGGACTGTACCTTGAGCATGGCACAGCGGAAAATAATGGGGCCCTGATCCCCCTTGACTGGCCGGTAAGATGGTTCCACAGTGGCAGAGGCATGCTGGGAACTCCCCTGTCTCCCTTAATACTCGGGTCCTAACATGATGGCATTACTCAGAGACAAGCAAGTCATTCACCCCACCTCCGACTCCAGAGACTTGGCTTGGACATTTTTCCTGGGGGGAGAAGCAGAGCACAAAATAGATAGCTCCTGATCTCTTTCAAAGGAACTATATTTGTAACACAGGGTGGTGGTCAAGTTCAAAGATACTCTCTAAAACAGTGGAAGTTGTGGTGAAAGGTAATTTGGAGGAGATTATAGATTCAGTAGAGATATAGGCTAAATTGCAGGCCCAGTAACCTGCATGGGAGAACTGGGTAAAGAGACAGGTGGGAGAAACCTTCCAAGGCTAAGGGCGAATTTTAAACACTGATCTAGGGAACTTCCTTCAAAAGAGCTCCAGTTTGATTAGATTAGATTTTAGAGCATTGCATGCCTGAGGGTATTCTTGGAAACAACAGAGCAATTATTCTACAATTGGTGAAATTTGACAAGTAAGTGTGGTCAGGAAAAGAAACAAAGAGAAATCTGTCAAAACCACTGTTGAATCAGGGTGCTGTGGCACACCAAAGGCCGCACCTCTTCAGGACCAACATCAGAAGCTTAACACTGATGGATGGAGGCCAGGGAAGCAGGGATAGAATTCAATAAAATAACCTAGCCAGTCACAAATAGTAATAAGCCCTGAAGAGAGAGTGAAGGGGCCTGCAAATGAGTCAGTTTAATATGCAGGGCCTGGCACAAAGCCCCTTTTTTATTACAAAATCTCTTATTACAAAATCATAAGCATGTAATTCTGTAACATAACTATCACATTCAAGCACACCATATGCCATTCTAGGTGAAATGTACAAATTAAAACTATAAATTATCACACCTGTATTATTAGCTACCAACCACGCTCAAGCAGGCCTTACTTCTGCTGGACCCTGTATTACCTAAAATGTCCAGTTTCCAACAAAAATATTATGAGATATGCAAACAATCAGGAAAGCCTAACCTGCACACTAGGGGGTGGCACAGAGAGGGAAGCAGGTAACAGAAACTGCCTTTAAATGCCCAAATGACGGATTTAACAAAGACTTTAAAGTATCCATTATAAATATATTCAGAGAATTAAAGGAAACCATGATTAAAGAAAAAAGAAAGGTATGATAACAATGTTGTATCAAACAGATAATATCAATAGATTAAAATTTATATAAAGAACCA
Organism: Tonatia bakeri; assembly: GCA_004024845.1. Lineage (NCBI taxonomy): Eukaryota > Metazoa > Chordata > Mammalia > Chiroptera > Phyllostomidae > Tonatia > Tonatia bakeri. The sequence goes on from PVIA01011313.1 coordinate 10,540, forward strand.
AATGAATATTTTGGGGTTGAAAAATGCAGTAAATGAAATGAAAACCATATTGGAGGGGCTTATGTTAGTGTGGTAAGGCGGCTATAACAAGATACCACAGGCTGGGTAGGTTAACAACTATGTTCTCACAGCTCTAGAGGCTAGAATTCCAAATTCCAAGGTCAAGGTGTCTAGGGTTTTGTTGCGTCTAAGGCTTCTTTCTTTGGCTTGCAAATGGCTGCCTTTTCACTGTGTCCTTCCACTGTTGCATGTGCCCTCGGTGGGGTGTGTGTGTGTGTGTGTGTGTGTGTGTGTGTGTCCAAATTTCCTCTTACAAGGATACCACTCAGATTGGATTGGGGCACCTTAATTTAGTGTTTTAACTTAGTCACGTCCTTTAAAGGCCCTATCCAAATACAGTCCCATTCTAAGGTACTGGGAGTTAGGGTTTCAACATATGACTTTTGGGAGGGATACAATTCAGCCTATATGGAGCTCAGTGGTAATTCTGCATCGTCAGAATTAGTGAATTCAAAGAGAGATCCAAAGAATAAAGAGGAAAAAGAATGAACAAAAATGAAGAGATGTTAGGAAAAATGTGGGATGTAAGTGAACCAACATCCATGTAACAGGAGTAACAAGAAGAGAAGAGGGAAAAAGGAAAAATATATTTGCAGAAATGCTGGCTGAAAACTCCCAATTTTCTGGAAAATGTCTAGGAAGCTCAATGGACTCCAGTATAAATGCAAAAAGGTCTAGAAACAGACATATAGTAAAAATGATGAAATCTAGTTTCAAGGAGAAAATCTTGAAAGTAGCAAAAGAAAAATGACTCATCACTTAAAGGGAACCCCAATAGGGTTAAAGCTATTTATCAGAAGCAATGGCAGCCAGAAGAAAGTGGGATAATAAATTTAAGGTGCTCACAGAAAACAGTCAACCAAGAATCCTGTATTGAGCAAAGCTATCTTTCAAAAATGAAGGTGAAACAAATACATTACCTGGTAAGTAAAATAAAGACTGAGAATTCATTCAAATAGTAAGGAAGTTCTTTAGGATGAAATCAAGTGACCTCAGACAGTAATTGATATCCATACCCTCTCCCCCCCAAAAGAAAGTACAGGTAAAGGCAATAATGTAATTATTAAATAAAATATAAATGCATATTTGTTCTCTTAACTGACTTAATAACTATAAAATAATATGAATATTTGAACTGGACATATACATTATTAAATAGTTCATCTGAGTAAAAAAATAATATGAATATAATGCATTGTTGGGAAAGTAACATATAGAAGTGTATTATATATGCCAATAAAGTCACAAAGGGTGTGGGTGGAGCAAAGATATATTGGGCTAAGGAAATGATTCCAGATGGTAGTTCAAATGTACCAGAACAAATATGGAATATCAGAAGTGATAAATAAGGTTAATATAACAGATGATATTAAGTATATACTTGTTATCCTTTCTTAGCTCTTTCAAAAGTCATTAAATTATATTAAGTAATATAACAATGTATTGTTAAGTTTGTAACATTTATACATGTAATATGTGTAAAAATGATATCACAAAAGGGGGCAAGAGGGAATACAGGTACCATATTTTGCCATATATAATGTGCACTTTTTTGCCCAAATTTTTGAAGGAAAAATAGGGATGTGCATTATAATGGGGTAGTACTAATTCCATATCTATATAAATTTTTAAAATTATTTTATTTATGCTTATTCATTAAAAGTGTAACTCTAGAAAGCAATAACAATATCCATATGCGAACTGATACCCTGGAATACAATAATCGGTTTTGTTTCTAAATATAAATAAATAAAAATTGAATTAAAACAAAAGTTTGGGCCAAAAATGTGAGTGCACATTATACATGGCAAAATATGTTATATAGGGATAATGTTTCATATCTCAATGGAATTAAATTAGTATAAATCTGAAGCTGATTCTGATATATTAAGACACATATGGTAAGCCCTGGAGCTGCCATTAGGAAAATAACTATAAAAATGTGAAAAAAAATAAGTTAAAATGCTAAATTAGAAAAATATTCACTTAATGAAAAAAAAAGCAGCAAGGGTGGAATTCAGGAACATAAATGAAATGAGACATACATACATATATATATATATATGTATATATGTATAAACCCACACACACATATATAAATGGCAGACTTATATCCAACTCTATCAATAGTAACATTACATGTGAATGGGTTAAACAACTCAATCAATACAGATTTTCAGACTGGATTAAAAAACAAGATCTAAGTATATGCTGATATACTATCTATAGGAAACACACCAGTTTTAAAGATATACACAGATAGAAAGTAAAAGGATAGGAAAAGATTTATCATGGAAACAGCAATGACAAGAAAGCTGAAGTGGCTATACTGATATTAGACATAATAGACTTTAAAACAAAAAAGTGTTACTACAAATAAAGAAGGACATTCTATAATGATAAAAGGGTCAATCCAACAGGAGGATATGAAAATTATACGTAAGTTATAGATTATGTGTGTGTGTGTGGATATATATATATATATATATATATGAGCACCAATATTCATTCAAGGAACAACTGACAGAAATGAAGGAGAAATGAAGGGATAAATAGACAATTCAGCAATATTTTTTTTGAGACTTCAATATTCTACTTTTAATAGTGAGTAGAACAATTAAGCAGAAGATGAAGGAAACAGAAAAACTGAGCAAACTATAAACCAACTAGACCTGAGAGATACATTCTGCCCGTAGAACATTCTACCCAACAACAGTAGAATGTATATTCTACTCAACTGTACATGGAACATCCTCAAGGATGGACCAAATTGTAGGCCATAAAACAAGCCTTAAGAACTTTAGAAGAAATGAAAAAATAGAAAGTATGTTTTCTAGCCACAAGAGATTGAAATTAGGAAGAAATAATATGAGAAAAACTGGAAAATTTAGAAATATGTGGAAATTAACAACTATAAAATGATTCAAAGAAGAAATCAAATGAAAAATTAGAAAATATAATTTTAAAGATTATTATTATTATTATTATTTATTTATTTATTTTAAAGAGGGAAGGGAGGGAGAAAGAAAGAAAGAGAGAGAGAGAGAGAAACATCAATGTGTGGTTGCTGGGGGGAACCTGCAATGCTTTGGTTCGCAGCCCGCACTCAATCCACTGAGCTATGCCAGCCAGGGCAGAAAATATTTTTAACATCAAATTATGACTAAAACATAGAACAACCATCTCTCAGAACAATCAGAAATCAAGTTGAATGGAAGTCCAACAATTACAGAATTGTTGGACACATACATCTATCCAGGCTGGCAGGAGGGGCACAGATATGGAATGGGCTGTTCCCCATATTCCACAATAAAAACTTTCTCCTAGATAAAAAATTCAGGAGGGCCCTGGATGGTGTGCCTCAGTGGATGGCCTGCTGGCCTGCGAACTGAAGGATCACTGGTGCGATTCCCAGTCAGGACACATGCCTGGGTCGGGGGTTGCAGGCCAAGTCCCCAGTAGGCGATGTGCGAGAGACAACCACACATTGATGTTTCTCTCCCTTTCTTCCCCGCCCCCCAAAATAAATAAATAAATAGATAAATAAATCTTAAAAATTTTTGGAAGGGATAATTTGGGAGTCAGTTGTCCCAGCCCCACACCAGGCCACCCCCACAGGGTTTCATGCCAGGAAGTTAAATCCTCATAAGGTGGAAGAAACTTCTGGAGTCCTAGGCAGTTCGCCTTAAAGAACCCACACATGGAGTTAATGAGACTCATTCCCTCTGAGCTCCAGCACCAGAGTAACAAGCAGCTTAAAAGGCACCAGTGGCAAACTGAGGAACTAAAGTATTTGGCATCAAGGCAGGAGATGGGGGACAGCTTTCTCTAAGACAGAAAGGCAGGCAGAGGTCATTGTCCCTCTTCTGAGCCCTCTCTCTATTCACAGAGCCACACAGTGCCATATCTGAGAGTCCATCAAGCTGGCTAACACTGTCCCACCTTGGAGATCCCCTGAGATTCTGTCCCACCCACTTATGGGCCCATTCAAACCGTTAACCCCGAGTTTTCCATATGAATAGCTGATCTTGGCTCATGCTTTTTAACTTCCTAAATCCTATGAAATAAGCAACAGCTGTCCTCTGGAAGCCCCCAGCTCCCATACCTCTTGTTAAGTGGTCCCAGACCTGGCACTAGTAGCAACCAACCTAGATTCACAGTTTGGCCTTGCCTGGGAATCTCTAAGCCCAGCACAAGCAGCAGCCATCTTAGATTGCTTTACAGCTCAGGCAGGGTGGCCTGGGAAGAACACAAGTGGGGGCAGACCTTGGCTTGTACCACCTGGGAAACCCCACAGCCTGCCCACCCACTGGACAACTACAGACCATGTCGGAGCACCACTACCCTGCCTGTGCACAGCTGATCCTCCATGGAAGGGTGGAGGTTGGTGGTCAGCGGTCACAGCCAGGTCTTGCATCTGACTGGCCTGGGTAAATCCCTCCCATTGATCTGCCAACAGCAACCAAGGCTCAACTACAAAAGGAGGGTGTACTTAGCCCAGATGAATGGCACACTTTGAGTACCCATCTTGGATGATAGGGGAAGCTGGGCCATGGGACCCTGCAGGACATCTACTACATTAGGCCACACTACCAAGACAGGGAGTCACAGCAGCTCTACCTAATACATAGAAACAAACACAGGGAGGCTGTCAAAATGAGGAGACAAAGAAGCATGGCCCAATGAAAGAACAGATCAAAACTCCAGAAAGAGAGAACTAAATGAAATGGAGATAAGCAAGCTGTCAGATGCAGAGTTCAAAACACTGGTCATAAGGACGCTCAAGGAACTTAGTGAGGACCTCAATAGCACAAAAAAGATCCAGTCAGAAATGAAGGATATACTAATTGAAGTAAAGAACAATTTATAGGGATACAGCAGTAGAGTGGATGAAACCGAGAATCAAATAAATGATTTGGAACAGAAGGGAGCAACCCCCCCCCCACAAAAACAAAAACAAAAACAGCCAATCAGAACAACAAGAAGAAAAAAACAAAAACAAAAACGAGGACAGTGTAAGCAGCCTCTGGGACAACTCCAAGCATTCCAACATTCACATCGTAGGGGTGCCAGGAGGAGAAGAGAAGGAGCAAGAAATTGTAAATCTATTTGAAAAAAATAATGAAAGAAAATTTCCCTAATTTGGTAAAGGAAATAGACATGCCAGTCCAGGAAGCACAGAGTCCCAAACAGGATGAACGCAGAGAGGCCCGCTCCAAGGCACGTCACAATTAAAATGGCAAGAGTTAAAAATAAAGAGAGAAGCTTAAAAGCAGCGAGAGAAAAGCAGTTTGGTACCTAAGAAAATTTTAAGGCTAGAAGAGATTGGCAAGAAACACTAAAAGTCATGAAAAGTAGGGACCCACAGCCAAGATTGCTCTGCCCAGCAAAGCTATCATTTAGAATTGAAGGGCAGATAAAGATCTTCCCAGACAAGGTAAAACTAAGAGTTCATCATCACCAATTCATTATCATATGAAATGTTCAAGGGGCTTATTTAAGAAAAAGAAGATCAAAACTATGGACAATAAAATGGCAATAAACACTTACCTGTCAACAACCAAATCTAAAAAACAAACTAAGCAAACAAGAACAGAGACAGAATCATGGATACAGAGAGCATTTTGATAGTTGCCAGATGGGAGGGTGGTTTGAGGGAATGGGTGAAGAGGTGAGGGGATTAGGAAGTACAATAGGTAGTTACAGAATAGCAATGGGAATATAAGTACAGTATAGGAAATGAAGTAGCCAAAGGACTTTTCTATACATGACCCATGGACATGAACAATGGTGGGGGGACTGCCTGAGGGAGTGGAGGGTGCTGGGTGGAGGGGGCACAGGGGGAATAATTGAGAGAACTATAATAGCATAATCTATAAAATAATAAATAAAAATATTCACAGACAAAAAAAGATTAAAATAAATGGAAAAGCATCATGTATTTATCAATTGGAAAGTTAATCTAAACATTAATTAATAGTGTTAAGATGGCACTGCTACCTAAATTGATCTACGGAGACAATGCAATCTCTATCAGAACTCAAGCTGAAAAAAAAAAAATCTCAGTTCATTTATTTGTAGAAATTGATAAGCTGATTCAAACATTCATAAGGAATTGGCCCTGTCCACTGCGACTCAGTGGGTTAGGCATCATCCCGCAAAGCGAGGGATCGCTGGTTCAAAAATGTGTAATGAATCTCCATAGCATCATTATTCATAATAGCCAAAACGTGGAAACCACCGAATTGTCCATCAAATGATGGATAAACAAAATGTAGTATATCCATACAATGGGATATTACTTAGCCATATTAAGCAATGTACTGATACATGCTACAACATGGATGAAACTTGAAAACACGCTAAATGAAAGCAGGCAGTCACATAAGACCACATATTATATGATTGATATTTGTCCAAAGAGGCAAATATATGGACAGAAAGGAGAATAGTGGTTCCCTGTCGGGGTGGGGGGCAAAGGGGAATGATGGAGAGTGACTCCTGATGGGGATGGGTTTCTTTCAGAGGTGTTTAATGTGTTCTTGAATTAGATGGTGATGCTTGCATAACCTTGTGAATATACTAAAAGCCACTCACGTGTACGCTTTAAAATGGTGAATGAGATGTGATATTTATACGATATGTGAATTATGTCAATGAAGGTGTTATAAAAGAGGGTAAATGGGAGATGAGAAAGGCAAGCTATTAAGCAGACATTATCCTTGCTTTGGTGAGAGGGAAGGAGTGATAAATCACTAAAGAGGAAGGCTGAGTCAACAAAGAAACAAGCAAGGCAATGATTACCATAAAAGTCAGCAAGTGGCTACCTATGGGCAGAAGGCGGAGGAGTATGACCTGGAAAATGACACATGAGGGGCTTCTTGAGTGTTGTCAGTTTTGTATTTTTAATGGTACAATCAAATATTATTTATTCCACAGTTGTAAAATGCTTTGTAAATACTTCCCCTTATATCTGTTAGGATGTACACTTTCTGATCACATTTTAAATTTGATACTAAGGCAGAGTTAAGTTGCTTTAAGCTAAATTAAGTAGTATTTCTTTAAATTTGTATATATGGATGCTTCTAACTTGTCCTGACACTTGACTTTTGCATTTTCCCTTTGTTGTGCTTCAGTGCCTGTCCTAATCTGGAATACAAAGAGAACCCCCAGGAAAGAAATAGTATTCTTTTTGGCCGCCTTGTCTTTATCCTTTAGCCATCTTGGACTGCTCTGAGTTCTGAGCTGAAACCAGTCTCTCACTTCAGGTTCTTGGTATATATTGGGTTGGCCAAAAAGTCTGCTTAATTTTTTCCATGAAATAAAAGACACATTTTTCATTTTTACCAATAACTTTATTGATTTGGATATTTTGAGTATGTTGGCTATCTCCCACTATTGGCTTCCAGTAGGTAGAGGCAGGGGTGCTGCTAAACATCTTCCAATGCGTAAGACAGCCCCACAGCAAAGAATTATTTGGCCAAAATGTCAATAGTACCAAGAAACTTCGCAAACCACTTTTGACATGTTCGATCAGTCACAGCACCTTCTCATTATACTGCACAAATCTTTTTGTGCGTTTCAATTGCATTTTTGCCTTTCTTGAAATGATAAAGCATAGTATATTGAAAATGTTCATACTTTCTTTCAACTTCAATATTAAAATGGCTGCACAAAAATTCACCAATTTTAGTAAATTTTTAAAAATATATTATTTTATTTATTTATTTTTAGAGGGGGGGGAAGGGAGGGAAAAAGAGGGGGAGGAAATGTCAACATGCAGTTGCCTCTTGCATACCCCCAACTGGGTACCTGGTCTGAAACCTGGGCATGTGCCCTGGCTGGGAATCGAACCAGCGACCCTTAGGTTTGCAGGCTGGCACTTAATCCACTGAGCCGCACCATCTGGGGCGTAAGTTTTTTTCTTTAATGCACCCTGATATGACAGCTGTCACAATATAATCTAACAAAATTGTTTCGAATGAAGTTAAAGACAACTAAGCACTACTAGAGCCATTGTATGGAAAAAACTAAATGAACTTTTTGGCCAACCCAATACATAACTCTCTGCCTGGGATATTTTCTCTCCTACTAGGGTCACTTCCGAGGGGAAACTCCTCTGACCTCAGACTAGGTTAGTTCCTTCAGAGTCCAGCTGCAATGTCATCTCTGTTGGCATGTTTTCTTTTTCCCAAAATAAACTAAAAAACAATTTAAGAACAACTATCTCATTTCCACCTATGAACAAGTTGCAGCATTTGACTAAAAGTGATAAAAAGAGGTCTGACTTCAAACAAGAAAGAAAAGCTAAGAGTTCTTATAATAAATAAAAAAGCACATTCTTGAGAAGAATCAGTCCTGAATTGTTAGCCTCCGGACTGGTCCAAAATTGTAATCCTGTAGATGACTGTTCTGACTTTTAAAAAATGTAATAATAGCCCTGGCTGGCGTAGCTCAGTGGATTGAGCGCGGGCTGTGAACCAGGCTTCGCAGGTTCGATTCCCAGTCAGGGCACATGCCTAGGTTGCAGGCCATGTACCCCAGCAACCACACATTGATGTTTCTCTCTCTCTCTCTCCCTCTCCCTTCCCTCTCTAAAAATAAATAAATAAAATCTTTAAAAAAATGTAATAATAGTGGGAGGTGGGGGGATGGGAGGACTTGAATGGGAGTAAGGGGGTGAAAACTGTACTTGAACATTCATTTAAATAAAAAAAAATGTAATAATAAATTTGTTAACATGAAAAACACTTTGAGTATACCATTGATTTATGCACTTTTGTGGAGTTATCCCTTTATGAGTATGCTGAATGCTATGGATCCTGAGAACAATGCTTATTTGCATATAGTTTGTATATTCTCTGAAGATTCACAGACAGGTATTAAAAAACATGTGGAATAGTAGACAAATGTTATCTTTCTCTCTTCTCTCAGCTCTAGAAGATTAACTTCTTGATACATGCTTTTAATCCCATCCCATCTCAATTCTAGCTACCTTTTAGAATTTAGGCATCAGCAGCATTCTTTCCCTTTCATCTTGTTTTCTCCTGGACCCTTTCTCTCAGCTTACATAACATATAAAAACAATTCAATGTTATCTTTTTCTCCCCCCCCGAGAAATATAACTTTATCATTTAAACATAATATAAAAAATCTCAAAGAAATTCAAGACAGAAAAGTCCAAAGAGAAAGGTAACCAATTCCTTAGACTCACACCATCAAAAGTAAGAAATGTTCCAGACACCTCTCCAAGGAGGACATACAGAGAGCCCAGAGACACATGAACAGATGCTCAGCATCACTAGCCATCAGAGAGCTGCAAATTGAAACCACAATGAGATACCACCTCACACCAGTAAGAATGGCCATCATAAACAAATCAACAAACAACAACCGCTGGAGAGGTTGTGGAGAAAAGGGACCCTAGTGCACTGTTGGGATTGTAGACTGGTGTAGCCACTGTTGAAAACAGTATGAAATTTCCTCAGAAAACTAAAAATGGAACTGCCTTTTGATCTAGTGATCCCACTGCTGGAATTATACCCTAAGAATCCTGAAACACAAATTCAAAAGAATGTATGCACCCCAATGTTCATAGCAGCACCATTTCCAAGAGCCAAGTGCAGGAAACAGCCTAAGTGCCCATCAGTAAATGGGTGGATCAAAAAACTGTGGTTCATTTACACAATGCAATACTACCCAGCAGGAAGAAAGCAGAAAGGGTAGGACCCTTTGCGACAGCATGGATGGAACTGGAGAGCATTATGCTAAGACAAGTACCACATGATCTCACCATTAACAGGAACCTAATCAACAAAACAAACAAGCAGAATAGAACCAGAGACCTGCAAATAAAGAACAAACTGACAGTGATTAGAGGGGAGGTGGATAACAGGGAAAGAAGGGGAAGAGGCAAGTCAAGGAACATGAATAGAGGACTCATAGGCATGGACAAAGGGGTGGGGATTGACTGTAGGGAGGGTGGGGGGCAGGGAAGGGCAACTGGGAAAAAGATGGGACAACTGTAACTGCACATCAATAATAATAAAAAAAAAGCAATGTTCCCATTTGATGACTATTACTTCAGACATTTTTCTATTCACTGTATATCTTTTTCTATAAAGCTTTATTCTGCTTCTGAATAACTTTTTTAGTATAAATTCTCAGGAATATTTAAAAAATTGAATCATTTTAATGATGAATTTGCTACTTATTACCATATTTCTTTCCATGAGACTTTTTTTTAAAGGGGAAGGGAGGGAGAAAGAGAGGGAGAAAGAAAATCAATGTGTGGTTGCCTCTCACATGCCCCGTACTGGGGACCAGGTCTGCAACCCAGGCATGTGCCCTGACTGGGAATCAACCGGTGACCCTTTGGTTCACAGGCCATCATTCAATCCACTGAGCCACACCAGCCAGGACTCCATGGGACTTTTTAAGAACACTCTTCCTTTGCCATCCATGGCAGTATATGCTTCTGTTTCTTGTTGGGCTCTTTTTGTTTCATACCTTAAATGCTCTTTCCTGTGTGATGCTTTCTTAAGCCTTTTCCCAGTAGGCCTCTTAAGTATCTCACATATCCCTACTATACGTTTCACATTGTGTTATGGAACGTTTCATATTAATACACTGAGAAGAGTACAGCATCTCTCCTATGGTTTTCCTTTGAAAAATGAATAACCTGAATTTAATCATAAGGAAACATCAGACAAAGCAAAACTGGGAGGTAGCTACAAAATAACTGACCAACACTCTCCAGATGTGTCAGGGGCATGAATGACAAAGACAGAGTTCTTCCAGAATAACAGAGACTAAGGAGACATTACAACTAACTGCAGTGTGTGACCCTGGATGGCATTGAGGTCCAGAAAGACGACATTAGTAGAGCAACTGAAGAAATTTGAATAAGGCCTGTAATTTAGTTAATAGTGTGTACCACTGTTAATATTGTGATTTTGCTAATAGTAGCAGTTATGTGGGTATGAGAAATCTGTTTTTTCCAAATTTATAATTTCAGTGCAATACCAATAAAAATTCCTGTGTATTTTTGCAGAGGTTGACATGATGAATCTAATTTTTAAAAAATTTATTGATTTTAGAGATAGAGAAGAAAGGAGGGATGGACAAGGAGAGGGAGGGGAGCGAGAGAGAAAGAAACATCAATTTGTTGTTCATCTTATTGATGCATTCATTGGTGGATTCCTGTATATACCCTGACCAGGCATTGAACCTGCATGCAACCTTGCCATATGCGGATGATACTCTCACCAACTGAGCCACCCAGCCAGGGCCTAAAACCTTTATGGAAATCCAAGTAAACAAGCATAAACAACAAAAAAATGTTTTACTGTGTATCAAGTGAGTCTGTAATTCTAAAGTCTGACAAAACTGGGATTTGGATTATCCAGGTCAACCCAGTGCACTTGTTTCCCTTGTACTCCTCACACCTGTGACTGTTCGATGTCTGGCCCCACAAGTACAGGGCTGTGTCTATTTTGTTTGCTAATATCCCCTATGCCAAGCATAGTGCCTGACACAGAATAGCTCCTCAAATATCTTTAAATGGACTCATGGTGTGAATAAAAAAAATAACAACGCTAACCTGCAATTTATTCTTGCATCTCTTTCCTGGGATCAGTCCACATTCTAGCCAGATCAATACAAATTTACTAATCATTCGGCAAAACTGGCCTCCCTACCTCTTGTCATCCATCTCCCTGCAATCTATCTGATAGCCTGCAATCACAACATTTTTAAAAAGTCCAATTGTGTTCCTTTCGCCAAACTCTGCTATTTCCCCATTACCTACAGAATATACTCAAGCTCCTCAGCTTGAATTTAAGGCTTTAGCCCCACACTCCCTTTTGAAACCTTTCTGGTTTATTAAGGGCTTATTATATGCCAAGCACTAGGCTAGTTACAGGAGTTCACAAATTAGTTTGGAATACAGACATATAGTAGTGCGTGACTAACTATATTATAGGGTTTGTGGGGACACAGTTTCAGACAATGTGTTACAAATACTGTGGTACCTCGGTACTTGTTAATTTGTTCCAGAACTCACGAGTACTGAAACTGATGCGCACTTAATGCTGAAGCATTTTCTCTCATGGGGTGGTGGCGTGACTCATACAAGTTCTAGCAAATGTTCTGAGTCCCAAGCAAGTGCCCAGTGCTAAAACATTTTTTTTTCTCACCAAAATGTGAGGAGTACAGGGTTTGATGAGTTCTGGAGCAGACAAGTACCAAGGTATGACTGTATTAGGTTTTTACCCTCTGCAAGCTCACAAGTTCAGTCTAGGGCTGCAATGTCCAATAGAGTGGCTACCAGCCACATTTCAAGTGCTGAACAGCACATAAAGCCAGTATCATACTGGACAGCACAGCATAGATAATTTCAATCATCCATGGAAGGAGGGAGGTTACTGTAGGTGCTTAAAAAGAGAGCAAGGGCCATTTTCAGGGCCATTTTCCATACATGCATTCTGTGGTGCTAGCCACCTGTCCCGAGCAAACACATCTTGGCTGGGGTGTATAGCACAGGCTCCTAATAAAGATAATGCATAAAATAAACCATTAAGTGATACAGAAAAGGGATATAATAAATAGGTTCAGTTCTTCCTTTCACCACACCTTTGGTCAGAAATTTCAAGCAAATTCTAGCTCTTTTCCCAAACTTCTGCTATCCTTGTAATTTATTACAAAGAGTTCTGAGAAGTTACACACAGACAGCATTTATACTAGGTAAAAATACAGATTATACCTACCTTGACGCTTTCACAAGCCATCTATCCAGGAACCTACTTCACCACCTGCCTTTTCCTCTGTCACTTTCCCTAGAAAGGAAGGACACAAAGTAAGATTTCCAAAATATTTACTTTGATATTGGAGAATAATGGGAAAACTAAGCAATGGGAACTGGACCCTCATCGGGGTTTTCTGGAAAAATCATAAGTACCATCCTCTTCTGCAGCCTGATGCTTATCCAGTTTAGCAATCAATTCTTTCGCTGGATTGAACACGCCATTGGTCTGCTGGTCACAGACGTAGCAGCGCGGGGTGGTGCGGAAATGCTGCAGTGCACAGCTCTCGCAGAAATAATGCCTGCACTTGGTGACAACTGGGTTTTGGAAGGTCTGGCGACAGATGAAACACTTGAATGGTATTTCCTCATCGTCGCTTCCCACTTCATAGTTTTCGTCCTCATTGACACCATAGCGACCCTCATCAAGCTCACGTTCGATCTGCCACCCATGTTTGTAATCTGATCGGTCATGGAGAAATTTGCAGCTGTCTCCGAAGCCACAAAAGCCTGTCTCCTTGTAGTCCTTACAAATGTCGGGCTGGTAATCCCAGCGCACGGTGGCACGCAGATGTTCGGGGGCTCGGATGGGGCCCTTGCGCACCATTCCGGAGGAAGCATTGCCCATAGACGTATCCTTGGGCTTCATGTATTTCTGATAGTTATTGATACCCCGATAGATCTTGTCATCTTCCTTGCCCCTCAGCTCCTCCTGGATTTTCTGGCTGCGCTCAAAGATGGCTTGTGCGTCACGCTCCTTTTCAGTGTCTAGCTCGTAGACAGCAGTCGCCCCCATATCCTCTGGCCCCACGGGTTTCGCCGAGCGGGTGGACTTGTAGAACACACGGAGAGCCTCAGGCTTGCTCCCCTTCCCCTCTTCCTCCTCCTCCTCCTCCTCGCTACTCAAGTCGCAGTAAAGCACCTTCTGTTTACCACTGCCACGGGTCTTCTGTATCATGGGATTGTGGGTCGCCCGCTTCTTTTCCCGGCGAACCACAGTGCTGCCTTCATCACTGCTGCTGTTGCTGCTGTCTCCCGGCTCTTGGTCGCAGATCGGGCGCTTCCTGCGGCCTGCAGGCCCCTTTCGTCCAGGCTTTTTGAACAGGAAGGTGCATACCTGGTCTGTCGCCTTTCCTGGAGAAAGTTGCTCTGCCATTTTTAAGTCCTGAGCTCCGAAACGGCCACGGGGTTCTGAGTGGTGTGGGGGCTGCTTCACGTTACTGCACACCCGGCTCTCCGCTGAAAATGGGAGCACAATACGCTGCAGAAAAACTGCGGAGCATTGAGATGAGACAGTACGTCACCGTAGAGCCCTGCCGGCCACCGTCGTTTCCTCTGGAGGTGTACGTGACCACGCCCTAGCGGGGCTGCCGTGGGGCGTTGTGGGAAGGGGTCAAGCCACTGACTGTTGAGGGACCTGGAATCCGTTTTTCTGGCCTTCGTAACCTTGCCGCGATGTGGTTCGAGATTCTCCCCGGGGTCGCTATCATGGGCGTTTGCTTAGTCCTTCCCGGACTTGCCACTGCGTACATCCACAAGTTCACTAACGGGAAGAAGGTAAGGCGGCTTTTGGGCCTGGCGGTCGACTCCGCGGACTGACGTTACGTAACGGGCGGTGGGCTAGGGAGGCCACTAGCGTTTGTACCCTTTGTCGGAGAAGGGGAATACAGAGGCGGGCCGGTCCCCCGCCCCACCATTTTTCGTGCTGTCTGAAAGCGGAGGTTTGCGGAATGAAGCCCGACGGAAACGACATTCTGCTCTGCTAGAAACGGCAGTTGCTGTGTGGACCGGGGCGGGCCAGGGGGCGGAGTAGAGATTCGGGCTCTGGGAAAGTAGAGTAGAAGAGGTTAGTTAGGTCCGTGCTCCTAGGCAGAGGAGGGGTTCGTCAGTCTTGTCCCCATTTCTTCTGAGTTCTAATCTCCTTTGTTGCTCAATTTTGATTTTAACTCCTCGTATTCACATCTTGGTAGCTTCTCATTCTCCTTCCTCAACCTTGATTAGATTATTTTAAAAAATTGATTTCACAGAAAGAGAAAAGGGAGAAAGAAACATCGGTCGCTTGCTTTCCGCTTGCACCCTGACCGGGGGATCGAACTCGCAGCCTTTTGGTGCTTGGGACAAATCTTTAGTCAACTGGATAACTCGGTCAGGGTCCTTAATTACGTTTTTACCTAGACATTTTTTTTTTTTTTGGCATAAGGAAACTTTACTGAAAAGAGAAAACCGGGCGAACCAAGTATTACAAACAGGGACGTAAACTCGTAGCAAAACAAAACAGAAAGTGGGAGGTAGAGTCTTGGAAGGACGGGGGTGGGGCAGAGAGCAAGGAAAGGGGAGAGTACTGGTATATTTTTTCTTCCCATTTATTAAAAAAAGAAACACAAGAAAACACATATGCATGCAACCAACATTTTTTCCCAAGTAGAAACATAAATAGGGCAGAATCAAACATTGCTGTCTCTTCCAAATGCAAACAACAACAACAAAACCCCCAGCAACGCAGGGCTTCAGGCTGTGCCCTCTCGGAACCCTCTTGGGTGGCGATGTGTACGAAGGGGAGGCAGTGCACCCCCGGGAGCAGGGAGTCCTGCTTGTGGAGTCTGAGGCACCTTCTCTGAGTCGTGGCATCATTCGGGGGCGTCCCTGAGGCCATGCCATCTCCAGGTCCGGGACACCCACGCCCCCCCACGCAAGCCCGCGTCTAGAGGAGGGGGCCCCACATGGGGCCCACGTACGGGCTTAGTGCGCAGGCACCTGGTGCTGGGGCAGCAGCTGGCAGCCGCTGTTGACGTGGCCAAGAACCTTTTTCTTTGAGCTGTGCCACCTGCTCACTTAGCAGACTCGCGGTGAGCGCCAGCTCCATGTTCTTCTGGTTCTTGCGTGCCTTTACTTTCTCCTTGCAAGATGCACTCTAGCTTGCGCTTGTGGCACTTGGAAGCAGCGAGGTGGTGGCACAGCAGTTTGCGCTCTGCCTTGATGCGCTCTTGAGTGTCCATGACAATGGGCGACAGTGGTGAGAAGCTCGGCAGGTTGGGCACCATCTTCGACTCATCCTTGTGGGCACCCGTGAGCAGGGCTGGGGGAGGGGTGAGAGGACACGGGCTCCACAGAGAAGGCAACCGTCGCAGCGCACCCCGCATTCCTGGTGTTGCCCTTGTGGCGGCTGCTCAGGTTCTCGTTCACTGGCGCCTTGGGTGTGGCCACTGCAGGAACCAGCTCCCCGGGAGGCTTGGTGCCCATGGCCGTGCTCGAGGGTCCCTGAGTAACTGCTGCAGTGGAGACCAGGCCTGAACCCAGCTGGCTGTGCTTGTGCAAGTTCTCCAGGGCCTCGACAAAGCCTTTGGTGAACTGTTCTTCGCAGACCGCCACCTTGTGGCAGAGGAATTGCGTGCTTGTCGTGTGGTGGTGACCAGTCTGTTAGACTGGATGATGAGGAGCTCGTGTTCGGGCGAAGCGAGCTCAAAGCAGTCCTAGGTCTGGTGAGGCGAGAGGGCCGTTGGGGGGCACCGAGCCAGGCGTGCCATCCGTGCGCATGGGAGCCGGGGGCTGCACAGTCGCAGCGGTGAGCGCCACTGCCGTTTGCTCACCTAGGTTCAGTGTCAGCGCATCTTTCTTCATCATGCTGCCGGCTGCTGCGGTCGGGGGTGCCCCAGAACAGGCGACCTGGGGACTCAAAGCTGCCACCACCCAGGCCGCTTAGTGGCTAATGGTTGTAGAAGGGTGTTTCCATCCTCTGCCTCCCCCTCCATGCCAGTGGGAGAGGGGGAGCGGAGTGGTTGTGGCTACAGTGCCCAGCCCTCCCTTGGCAGCTGCTCCCCCTCCATTTTCTCTTGGGAGCCTTTAGAAATGTACCTTAAGATTCTGTTTTTCAGCATTGTAATTTCCCCCTCTTCCTAGGCCTTTACATTAGCTCTAGACTAGAGCGTATAAATGTATTTGCTTTTTGGTTTTGTGATTGTCCTTCACGTGTGATGTACCACTGTTTTCTTTCCTTTAGGTCCCAAAAGGAAACAAGTAGTCATGTCTTTAAAAGGACATGGGGGCAGGGAGGAAATAAATAAAATGATGCAGGTTAAAATAAGAAGTGTAAGTTACTGCCCTGGCTGGCTGGTGTGGCTCAGTGGATTGAGCACCCACCTGCGAACCAAGGGGTTGCTAGTTCGATTCCCAGTCAGGGCACATACATACCTGGGTTGCAGGCCAGGTCAGGTCTGCAGTCGAGGGGCACACCAGAGGCAGCCACACATTGATGTTTCTCTCCCTCTCTTTCTCATTCCCTTCCCCTCTGTTTAAAATATATAATTTTCTTTTAAAAAGAAGTGTAAGTTACCATCTTAATTTTAAAGTTTAGTGCTCTGATTTTATTTAGGATTCTGGTCTTATATTGTTAATTGGTTTTTTATTTCATTGATGATTCCATTATTCCAGAATGTCATGTATTAAAGTTCTAACATTCTTCTATTGGGCCACTCATCTTAAAACTGCAATAATGATTTTTTTGATTGCAGGAAAAAAGAGTTGCCTATTCTCCGTACCAGTGGAGTTTGATGGAAAGAGATAGGCGTGTCTCTGGAGTTAATCGCTACTATATTTCAAAGGTAAGATGGCTGTGATGCTAGCTGTCTGTCTGGGTTGAGGTGGGTTCTGGTAATATTTTGCCAAAGGTCTTACAGTGCTAATTGAATTTGCATTTTGTTGTCTATTAGTAAGGTAGAAGAGCCTTTTCACACATTTAATGATCATTTGTATTTCTAGTTCTGTTGATTGTTTACCTATATACTTCACTTGCTCTGCTCTTTGTATTTATAGGGTTTCTTTATGTATTATGGATATTAATCTTGTCTCTTTTATGTGTTCAAATATTTCCCCCAATCTACTGATTGTCTTTATCACTTTATGATAGTAGTTTTTAATTTTGATGATCAGTTTGTATTTTATCGTTCTGAATTTTAGGTTTCATGTCTTGCTTACAAATGAGCTTCCTGTTCAAGATTATGAAAATATATTTTTCTAATTCCTCCAAATACTGTTAATTTCTTTTTCCTTTTTAAAAAAGATTTTATTTATTTATTTTTAGAGAGGGAAGGGAGGGAGAAAGAGAGAGAGAAAGAAACATCAATGTGCAGTTGCTGGGGGCCATGGCCTGCAACCCAGGCATGTGCCCTGACTGGGAATCGAACCTGCAATGCTTTGGTTCGCAGCCTGCGCTCAATCCACTGAGCTACACCAGCCAGGGCTTCTTTTTCCTTTTTTACATTTTGTGCGTTGATCCATATGCAGATCATTTTGGGGTATGATGTGGAGTCAGGATTAAACATTTCCTTTTTTTCCAAGAGAAAGGCAGTTGTCACAATTATCCATTTATAGACCAGCCCATTTTTTATTTGAAATATCACTCTAGTAAACTAAATTTCCACATACGCATGGGCCTGTTTCACAAATGTGCTCTTCTGTACTCCATTGGTTTGCCAATTCCTGCACCAGTGTCATACATATGCAAAGAATCACTGTAATTTTATATTTGATTAAATCATATGAAATTGTTTTTGTAGGTCAGAAATGGCCAAGTAGTAGCATCTTTATATGGTTCAACCTAAGAGTGTGTTCTAATACCTTGTAGGAGTTCATCTTCGTTACTCTTTAAACATTTTTTACTTACCTTTTTCTATTTCTTTGCTCATTTATTTCTCACAGTGAACCTAAGTAAATATTAATTCCATTTTGTAGATGAGTGGACAGAGGGTCACTGGTTAAATAACACTATGAGGATTCTAGTTAGGTGATCTGTCTCAGGTGCCATTTGCGAATCCAGTCTAAAGAACATGATGATGGCAATCTACTCATCTAGAGCAGTATTTCTCAAAATATGGTCCAAGAATAACCATCCTAATCTGGCATATGATATAAAATGCAGACTCCTAGGCCCCTGGCCAAACCAAACAAAGTAGGATTTCTACCGGGTGGCTCCTAAGACAACAATTTAAATTTCTCTCAAGGTGATTGCTCTTGTAATAGTAAACAGAATACCTGGACTGTGTTGTTTTAACACCTAGAAGAAATGTCATCACTGATTGATCTTCTACTTGATAATTTCTGAAGTACTTGGTTGTGGACTAAGTAAGGTAGAGCGGATCTTCTGAAAAAATAGTGTGATGCTTACACAGGGCAAGAGTTCTGGAGTTGGGGGGCCCTGAATTTGAATGTTGGCTTTGCTACTACTTCCTCTCTGACTTAAGTGACTTTTAACCTCTCCAAGCCTTTTTCATCTGTGGAAAAAAAAAAAAAGTAGATGAGGTTAATAGTATTTCCCCCAGGTTGGCTGTTATTTTGTAAAAAACTGTGTTCCCTTACTGTTCTCTGACTCTCTGAGGGTGCTTTTTAGAAGGATCCAGATGATAAAAGCTTGCTTGACTTTAGTTCTGGTTGGGGGGAGGGGGAGGTCTTTTCATATAAAGTGGTATGTTTGCTGCTGTCAGAAAATGAAAACTAGAAGCCATTGTAAGTTATTCTTTCTTACTTTAGTGATTATAAAATTCAGTCCAGTCTATTGTTGCAGTTAGAAATGTGGGATGTGAAAGTACTTTCTTTAATCACAGAGAATGCCATTTGGTGACACTAGAAATAAGAGTACATGTACATCTTCGATGGGAACAGAATTCTTACATTTCCTTTTTAAACTGTTTTTCAGGGTTTGGAGAACATTGATTAAGGAAGCATTTTCCTGATTGATGAAAAATAACTCAGTTATGCTCATCTACCCCTGCTAAAAGGTTATGCAGTGTATTATGGAGTGTGTAATAAACATTAAAAAGTAAAACCAAAGGTTTTCTTTACTTTTTAAAATACAACTATTGCACAAGATCAAGCAGTCTACCCAGGGTAGCTTTATCACTTAAAAGAAAACTAGAAGGTAGCTTGAGCCTTGTAAAATTATACACATAATGTATACCGGGCACCCATCACTTCCCAGCACCTAATGGTAGTTCCCAGCACCTATTGTAATAGGTATTTTAAAACATTGGGTTTTTTCTTTCTAGTTCCTTTTCAGGGTGAATTCAATACTGTTTAAAATTCCAGTTAGGATGCTTTCAAAACAGACTGTACTATTCATGCATTCTGTATCTAACACATAGTATTCGCTTTAAGTGTCATTTTTTGTTTTAGTGGTAGAGCAGCAGCAGTCATTATTTGTATTAACGTGAGTATACTGACCACTTAAAATAAAGCATTGTATGTTCACTGCTAAAAGTCACCACATAATTTAAAGATCTGAAAAGGTGAAGGATCGCAAAGATGGTGGTATTCAATGTGTATAGATCAACACCCAGGCGACTAGAGGACCTCCAGATGAGAGGTTTCCTCTAGGATAGGTTTCCACCTGATGCCCACCGCAAGCCAAATCTTGGAGGTTGAGTAGGATTTACAAGATAAACCACCGAGAGAAGGATATCACACAGAGAAAGCAGCATGAGTGTGGGGAAACAAACTGGCATGGCTGTGTGGGAATGCTCTACAATGCAAGCCGTGTGCAGAACTAGAGCAAAGATGATGAGACAGGAAGTAGAGGGGAAAGGTACTGGAGAGATTGGTAGCCTCTGCAGGGCAGGAAACAGGAATGAGATGGTGACTTACCCACATCTGCCTGGCTGCTTGGAAGAGGATGGACTGAAGCGGTGGTTTTCAACCAGGGCAGGTTTGCCTCAGGACACATTTGAGAAGTTCCAAGATTTTTTTTTTTCCATTGTCACAACATAGGGAATTGGGTGTGGTGTTACTGACATCTAGTGGTTAGAGGCCAGCAATGCTAACCATCCTACAATGCAGAAGCCAGCCCCTCCCCAGAACAGCTTTAGGTAGCCCAAAGTGTCAACAGTACTGAGACAGAAACCCTGAAACCAGCTACAGGGCCTCCATCAAGGAATGTACTGGAAAGTTTTTTTCTTTTTTAAAATTTGTTTACTTTTAGAGAGGAGAAGTGTGGGAGAAAGAGAGGGAGAGAAACATCAGTATATAAGAGATATCAGTTGCCTCTCACAATGCCCCCAACCAGGGCTTGATCCGCAATCCAGGCATATGCTCTGACTGGGAATTGAACTGGAAACCTCTCAGTTCACAGGCCAGTGCTCAGTCTACTGAGCCCCACCAGCCAGGTCAGGAACTCTTTTTTTTTTTTAAAGATTTTATTTATTCATTTTTAGAGAAGGGAAGGGAGGAAGAAAGAGGGTGACAAATATCAATGTGTGTTTGCCTCTCACACACCCTCTACTGGGGATCTGGCCTGCAACCTAGGCATGTGCCCTGACTGGGAAATGAACTGGCAACCCTTGGGTTCACAGGCTAGCACTCAATCCACCGAGCCACACCAGGCAGGGCTTTTTTTTTTTTTTTTTTCAAATCTTACTTATTCAGAAGTGTATGGGAACAATCCTCTATCTTCCTCCTACTCCTAGTTCTTTTTCTTTTTTAAAGTTCCAATCCCAGGTTCTCCCTTGGCTCCTCTATAAACCTGAGCTGTATCCCTTCCCTGGAGGCATTTGTTTTCCCAAGGACATATCCCAACTCACTGTAGTGAGGGACCTCAGGCTGAGAAAGCAAACATTAAGCCCCTCCCTTTCTGAGGAGTTGATGTGCAATGTTGGGAGGATTGGAAGGACTGTCACATTAGGAAGCTCCATCATCTGTCGGCTGTGTGACCTTACGCAAGTCACTTCACAGCTCTGAGCCTCAGGTCTTCCATCTCTCAAGTGAAGACAGTATGTATTCTGCATACGTTACTGGGTTTCTGAGACTGTCATGAAGTCATGTATATGAAATAGTTGGTAACTGTATAGCCCTGTGCATCACTGCTGGTGTTGTAAGCACCCCCTAAGCACCCTAGGAACCCCAAAGGCAGTTAGTCAGATGTGATGCCAGGAAGTAAGTGTAGGTGTTGGTAGCAGTCTTCAGTTCTCTCTTTAAGTGATCACAACTTAAGTATTCCCAGAGCACTGCAAAGAGCAGACAACAGTAACCTCAATTACTCTGAAGGTATTTTCTGAAAACAAAAGGAAAACCCAGCTTAATGCCACTTCACCTGAGGACATCTTTTCATTGCTTTTAGAGAGGAAAGGGGAGAGAAAGAGAAACATCAGTTGGTTGCCTTCCTTATGTATCCTTACCTGGAATCGAACCCTCAGCCTAGGTATGCGCCCTGACTGGGGACTGAATCCACAACCATTCAGTTTACGGAAAGATTCTCCAACCAGCTAAGCCACACCAGCCAGGGCAACTGTAGGTGCCCTGACTGGGATTTGAACCCACAACCTAGGTATGTGACCTGATGGGACAACACTCCAACCAACTGGGCTACACTGGCCAGGGCTGCCACTTGTTTTAAGGGAAGGTAGTAAGTGGATGGAATTGAAGCTTGCTACCATACTCGAAAGGAAGCTTTTGAATAGGGTGGGGAGTGGGGTAAGAGTTAAGCATCATTTGATTTTTTAAAGTTTTCGTATCACTGTGATACTTCTGTGACCTGAGAACTCAAATTATCCTATTATACTCATGTGAGACCTAAGATACATGGAAAAATTAGAGTTTTTTCTTTCCCAAGCATGTCAATACAGATTTTAGATAACTAAAGAGACTAGCACTCAGCATCTTTGCTTGGGCCTGTGTATGCTTGTGTTAACGCTCCACTCCATCCACCACTTCATCCACACCCCCTAACTAAATATTCCATCTCTGAGGTGTGGACATGCTGCAATATTATTTTGGGATGTGTTCTTCCTTGCTTTCCAGACAAAGCTGGAGCAGACCTTACAGCACACTGAACTAGGGCTGAGAATATTATAACCTTCACATTTTGGTGCATTGTTGACAAAAAGGCAAGGGAAGGAAATGTCTGTGAAAAAGTAAATCCAGAGCTATGTTTGCATAATCTTTAACTGTTAAGGGTTTCTTTGGCTTATCTGTGTATGCTCTGTGTTTGATGCTGTTAGCTGTAATATAACTTCCTTATCCCCCTCCCCAAAGGCTCTTTTGCAATGAAGAGCCAAATCACTGCTTTTGGGATTTCCATAAAACTTGGTTCAGGATTAAGAGACCTAATTATTCCTTTCAAGCTGTCACTGAGAAAATGGCCTAGTACATCTTACTTGTGTAAACCCATGTAACTGCTGCTTTGTTAGTTTGAACACATTTAAAAAAAATCTGTTGTTTTGTTTCTTGGCAGGTATATTCCTCAGCTCCAGAAACATGGAGAAACCAATCATTACATATGGGCTAGAGAATGGTCAGGTAATAAAATTTACAAACAAGTACACAATTTCAATTATGACCCCAAAGAACTATAATTCCAAAAGCAGTAGAAAAAAGGTAGGGAGGACAATGGAAACACTGAGCATTACTGCCCCGACAAAACAAAACTCTCCCAAGTGTTTGAGATTCCTTGGGTGTACGTCACCTGTCCCCCTGTGTGCCACCTGCCACACAGCTGGGGAGTGTCAGTTTCCTTCAGCAGAGAGAGTTTTCCTATTAGGCCTAATACCCTTTGTTTCTATAGGCCAGAAAACAGCACAGCCCCCAGAAACACACTGTGTTCTCTCACCTCTGAGAGCCCCATCTTTGGGGTGATGCATGTCAGATCTGTAGGGCAACCCTGGAGTTTTCATCCAGTGCCTATGAGAGTAGTCCTTGTAGTCATGACCGTGGATCCCAACAACAAGGCATCGCCATCAAAAGTCCAGGTGCCCAGCAACAGCTCTGCCATAGTACTTTAAAAAATAAATCTATCTATTTGTTTACTTATAGAGAGGGGCAAGGGAGGAAACAATACATCAATGTGAGAGAGAAACTGGTTGGTTGCTTCTTGGAGGTGCCCCGACAGGGGACCAAACCTGCAACCCAGGCATGTTCTGCAACGCAGAATTGAACCAGTGACCTTTTTGCTTTGCAGGATGACTCTCAATCAATTGAGCCACACCAGGCAGGGCTGCCATAGTACTTATATTGTAAGCAAGGCACTGTTCAGTGAGGCACCCGCCCTGTAGCAGCTCTGCATGCTCAAGGATGGCTGGAATGTTCTGAGAGGTCTTTGTGACATCATGACTGTCAGGGGTCTGCCCATCGGGGACTGACCAGTACTGTATTTAGTAGGCTCTGTGGCTTTTACTGTTGGAGGATGGGCCACTTTCTTCCTCTTCCGGATACAGTTTGGTAGCCCTTTAGATTTGACACTAGGTCACTCAGCCACATTTACTTAGAACGTGCCCAAATCCAAGATACCTTGCTACATTTGACTTGCTAGTTATCTTTTCATGTGAGCACACATTATCTTCCCAACTAAATTGTCAGCCCATTGAGGGTAGAAATCTTGTCTTACTCAGTTTCACTTCCCCACAGTGTCTGCCACCCCTGCATTTTGCAGGTATTTAAAAGATGTGTGCTGGCTGACTTGGTTCACTTGACAAGAGAATGTCAGCATTTAGCCACAGCTTCATCCCCAAGACCTGGCATCCTTGCTAGGCATGGGCAGGGAGAAGGAAGAGGAAGGAGAGGTAAAAGAATAAGAAGATAAATAAGGGAAGGGGCTGATAGGGTGAGCTTGAGAATATAAAGGTAGAGAGGGCAGGAACTGAGAGGGAATGAACATGACTGAAAAGAAACAGGTGGGGAAAAAATACAAATCAAGGCCCAGGGTATGGAATCCCCAAAGAGAGGGCCCCATTTCCCCCCGCTATTTCATTTTTCAGTACCAATCAAAAATAAATTCCATTTTTGCAAATATCATTGTTTTGTGACAAAAGACATGAGTCATAACAACAAAACTCCCCAAGAGTCAAACTCATAACAATGCCAAAATAAATCACAAAAATATGCAAATTCAAATCTTATGCAACATAAATATGAGTTACTCGCTATGGTGGCTGAGACCTGCCTACCCATTTGGCAGCCATCTGCGAAGGTCTCCCTTACACGGGAAGATGTGCAGGGATGGGCCAGTTCCACAGTAGAACTCAGCTCAGGAGCCAGAGGTTGAAATAGGAAATGAAAAATTGCACTTGGATGAGGAAGTCATTGGACCAGGAATATGTGGAAATAATTTTGACCCTTTGCAAGAAGTGGTTATAAAAGGGGAAGGGAAGGAACGGGCGGAGGAGGACCATCTGTTGATAGTAAATGTGTGTGCGTTGGTAGCTGTGGAAGTATGTGCACCTGGCATTTACTTCACACAACACACTCACTTGGTTCAGGCCAATGTGCCTGGCCCCACCTGGCACTTGGGTCTCAAGGACACCGCTTTGCAAGCTTCCATGTAGATCAGCAAGCTGCTCCTGTAGAAAACTAAGGGGTTTCCCCCATTGGGAAGAAAGGTCCAGTGTCTTTTTTCCTTTAGGCCGAGAACCCATGGGTGTCATCACCTTCTCTCAGACTTTTAGGAATAAATTCTGTGACTGGCCAGGGGCAGGCATACTTGGTGCGAGACATTTCCTGGTCCCAAGACAGGACTCTCCAGGCACCTGAAAGAGCAGAGCACTTGGGGTGATAGAACTCACTGATGAGGAAAGCAGTAAATAGACAGTACTCAGGTAGAAGGCCTGCAGAGTCTTCCTCGCCTGATCCTGGGCCCCAGTGATTGTTCATCTGACAAAAAGGCCAACAGGGACCTGGGTCCTGCAGTCTGCCCAGCAGTGGTAAGTGTGGAGCTGTGCAGCAGGGGAGGGCCCCACTTTCTGTACCCTGCCATCAGCCACCTCTGCCTAGAGGCCTCTTCCCCAACTGTCTGTGATTCAGGAAGAAGCCAACAGTGTTGAGACCTGTAAAGCTTTCAAAAACAGTTCTCCCTAGTGAGTACCACATCCATCTTACAAAATTGCACCCCCACCCCCATCCTGGCACTCAAAGCAAGTGAGGCCCTGCCTTCTACCCCCAGGGTCTGTCCAGACAGGCAGCCTAGGGGCCCAAGTGGGCGGGCCGGGCTCTCTATCTCCCAGGACCACATGTGACACACACACAGCACACTCACCGGGACAGTCTATACTCTATCTAGAAGGAGACTCCCTAAGCATTGTCCTGAAGGCCTGCAGCATTTGGCAGTGGTTCATCTTTGCGCACAGGCTCCATCCTGCCTGGTGAACAGTAGGCACACTGCTGACCCACATGTGGGGCCAAGAGCGAGGGCTTGGGGCTGTGGGGAGGTAGGGCTCCCTGACAATAGGGAATGCTCAGGGCTGGTTGGGGCATCAAGGTGAGGACTGGGGCTTCACAGCCTGCAGAGTTGCTTTCCTTCCTGAGGAATACGAAGCTGGGCTGTGCAAGCCTCTGGCCAGCTCTTCCTCTGTGGCCCCACCTGCTCCTCGCATCTCTCCCCTTCCTCTTGGGGTCTTCCAAGCCACTTCTCCACACCTACCTCCACTGGGCAGAGCAGGGTGAGGTTTGGAAGAACCTGTCCTCAGTGCTGCCTGAGCATTCAAAAGGCCTCTAGTCTGGAGCACCTGGAGGCCACAATTTGTCGCTTCAGTGAGGGCCTTGGCTGGGACGTAAGGTTTTGGCCCAGGGGAGTTTAAGTTCCTACTTCACAGAGCAACCTTTCTAAAAATCTCTCCTGGCTCTCCCTACCTCCCGCGCCATGAAAGCATTTCTGCCCATAAGGAGTTTCTCATCACTTGCCTACAAATGTCTCCCCTAGGCAATTAAGAATCCCACTGCCAGCCCTCCCAGGCCAGGTCCTCACCCTGGGCCTCTCACCAGTGGCCTCAGGGCTTCTTAGGAAAGATTTCACTGCCCTTGCCCACAAAAGCTTGACAACAGGGGCCTAGTGTTTCCAGCTTCCCCCCACCCCATCTTGCAGGTAACCCAGAGGAAGGGCAGGGCAGTGGATCTGGGTCTGCTGTGGCACTAGAAGTTTCCTAGCAGTTGCTCTGATGCCCTGTGTGGGCGTCAGACCAGTGAAGAGAACTCAGGCCATCACCAGTGGCATTCTGGAACCTGCATGCTCACCAGTGACAGTGTCCACACAAGTCCTCCCCCTCCTGGCTTGGCTGCTGGGTGTTAGGCCTAAACAGCAAGAGTTTAGATACACCTGCCCCCATTGTCACAGGCAAATTTCCCCAGCTTTGGGGAAGTGGCGGACTCTCTCTGACTTCTATACTTTGTTTTTCAATTACAGTTTACTTTCCATATTACTTTGTATTGGTTTCAGGTTCTGTCTTTTGCGGTGAGTCTTTCATCATCATGATTGTGATAACTAATGTTTATTGAGCATTTAAGCAGGGGTGTCCAACCTGCAGACCATGGGCTGCACTCGGCCCAGGATGGCTATGAATGTGGCCCAACACAAAATCGTAAATTAAAACATTATGAGATTTTTTTGTGATTACGTGTCGTAATGTCTTGTAAAATAAAGGTACATACTCTTTTGCTATTTGTACGCATGTGCGGCTTCAGTTTTACGGTGCTGTGCAGCTTCCAGTGTGTTATCTTCCAAGTGCAGACAGTAGAATTGACACCATCAGACATTATACGTGCTCGTGGTGACGTAGTGAGATGGTGGTCATCAGTAATATTTCAACCTACCATTGCAACCTTAGGCATTTAATGTTATTTAGAAGTCATATAAATATTCTTATTTGATTATTAAAGGTGCTTCTACACCTCAGCAGCGCCTCACACATCGCCCATCACACTTTATAGTTAGCCCTGTGCTCCGCCCTGTATTGGATGCTGAGGGCTGTGGAAGGGCCCAAACCTTGCTGTCTATTTTCATGTCAATTAATTTTTTAAAAACATCTTATTTATTTTTAGAGAGAGGGGAAGGGAGCGAAAAAGAGAGGGAGAGAGAAAGAGAGGGAGAGAAACATCAATGTGTAGTTGCCTCTAGCATACCCCCTACAGGGGACGTGGCCTGCAACCCAGGCATGTGACCTGACTGGGAATTGAAACAGTGACCGTTTGGTTCACAGGCTCATGCTCAATCCACTGATCTACACCAGCCAGGCTAATTTTTATAATAAAAGTAAATAAAGTCCCTATCATTATTTTTAAAAATATTTTCTACTTTTTGAGTTTCCTCTGTTTTATATATTTTCAAGATTTTATTTATTTATTTTTAGAGAGGGAAGGGAGGGAGAAAGAGAGAGAAACATCAATGTGCGGTTGCTGGGGGTCGTGGCCTGCAACCCAGGCACGTGCCGTGACTGGGAATGGAACCTGTGATGCTTTGGTTCGCAGCCCGCGCTCAATCCACTGAGCTATGCCAGCCAGGACCCTATCATTATTTTTTTAATCCCAGCATGGTTTCTACAACATTTCAGAAGATTGTCCAATGAAAAGTGGACAGATACTACTTTTTTTGTCAAGGCAAATAGTAAGGCACGCTACTTAATTTGTAGGGAATCTGTGCAAGTTTTCAAAGACTATAACTTGAAAAGGCATTGTATACAAAAACATGCTGCCAGATTCAAGGCATATGAAGGATTATGTTGTAAGGACAAAACAGTGGAAAAAAAGTCTGTTCTCTCAGTAAAAATTCTTTCAAAAAGTTACAACTCAGGTGGATTCCATTGTAAAAGCTCATTATGTGGTAGCATATTTAATAGCAAAAGAATTAAAACCATTTACTGATGATGAGTTTATTAAGCAATGCATAAAAAGCATGGCAGATATAATTTGTCCTAGAAAACAGAGGGATTATTTCTAAAATCAGTTTGTCTTGCCAGGAGAACTGAAGAAACTTGAAAATCTATCGAAAGAAGTTTGGAGAGTAAAGCCGCTAATTTTGAATGTTATGCTTTGGTGATGGGTGATAAAACTGATGCTACAGATACGGCTCCACCTGCCATTTTTACTAGAGTTATTGATGACAAATATGATGTCACTGGAGAAATGGCGTCTTTAGTGCCATTAAAAGATACAACTAAATCAAGAGATTTATATGAAGCAGTAAAAAATATGTTAAAGTGATTTTCTTTGTCCATTATCAACATATCTGGTATAGTTACTGACGGTGCCCCGGAGATGGCAGGTAAACGAGAGAGGCTTGTAAAATCAATAGGAGATGATGCAATTGCCACCCAAAACTCATGTTTGATGAAGTATCACTGCATAGTACATCAGGGAAATTTATGCACACAGGCTTTAAAAATGGATAATGTTGTGCGAATCATCACCAAGACTGTGAATTTCCTAAGAGCCAAGGGACTGAATCATCCCTAATTCCAGGAAATTCCTTAAAAGTACAGATGGTGACTATGGAGACATCATTTACTTTTTGGAAGTAAGATGGCTAAGTTGAGGCCAAATGTTGAAAAGATTTTAGTTTGTGACATGTTATCAAGTCATTCATGATATCAAAAAACAAATTTGTGCTGGAACTTGATGATGAAAACTGGCTTCCAGATTTAGCATGTTTAGTGGATTTAACTGCTCATTTAAATGTGTTAAGTATGCATCTTCAAGGAGAAAACTGACTTATCAATACGGTGTTTCAAACTGTAACAGCGTTCCAAATGAAACTGAAATTATGGCAAGTTCAAATTAAGGCAAACAATTTTGTGCATTTCAACACATTGGCTAAACACAGTCCTGTGAACAGCAAAAGATATTCAGCCTTGCTTTTTGATTTGATACAAGAATTTGAAAACAGATTTCAAGACTTCTGGGAAAATAATATTTTGCTATATTTGTGACTCTATTTTCAGCCGACATAAATATGTTACTTGCCAATTTTCAAATGGGATGCATAGAGCTGCAATCTGACATTCAACTTAAAGGAAAATTTGGTCATGTCTCTTTACTGGATTTTATAGGTTCTATCTTCCCAGGGACAAATATCCCTTGCTTCACAATCATGCCTTATTCATGTCATCGCTATTTGGCAGCACCTATATTGGCAAGCAACTATTTTCAAGAATGAACCACACTAAAAGTAAAATCAGAACCAAAATATCTGAAGAGCACCTTGAGAACTCACTGAGAACTGCAACTACTTCTCTCAAACCAGGTATGGATGCAGTAGTTTCTCAAATACAATGTCAAACATCCCACTAGTTTTATACTGCCCTTTTTTCTTTTATTATAAAAATATTTAAAAAAATCAATGACATTCATTACTTAGACATGTACATTTTCTATATTAGTGATCATAAACATGGAACCTGCTCGACGATTTTAAAAGATTAACAAAAGGGCCCTGGGCTGGTGTAGTTCAGTGGATTGAGTGCTGGCCTGTGAACCAAAAGGGTCACCGGTTCAATTCTAAGTCAGGGCACATGCCTGGGTTGTGGGCCAGGTCCCCAGTTGGGGGCATAGGAGAGTCACCACACACAGATGTTTCTCTCCCTTTCTTTCTCTGAAAATAAATATATAAAAAAAGATTATCAGAAGGGTAGCTGCATAATTAGGGTTATTATGTGGGGACTTTTTTGCTTATCTGTGGTGGCGGATATCATGAAAATTATGCACAGACCTTTTTTTTTGTTTATCAGTTTTCGTTAGTGTTTGTGTACTTAATGTGTGGCCCAAGACATCTCTTCTTCTTCCAGTGTGGCCCAGAGATGCCACAAGTTTGGACACCCTTGAATTAAATCATAAGATATCACTGACTATATGATGAATCCCCATTTTGGAGATGTTGAAATGTGGGGGAAACTACACTGAATATACTGTGCCACTGAACTGTTCACTTTAAAATGGTTAATTTTATGTAATGTGAATTTTACCTCAAATTATTATTATTTTAAAAAGTGAATCAATAATTGAGCGCGGGCTGCAAACCAGGTATCGCAGGTTCGATTCCCAGTCAGGGCACATGCCTAGGTTGCAGGCCATGTCCCCCAACAACTGCACATTGATGTTTCTCTCTCTCTCTCTCTCCCTCACTTCCCTCTCTAAAAATAAATAAATAAATAAATAAAATAAAAATAAAAGTGAATCAATAAAAAAGACAATCTTTGAAAATAATTAAGCACAGAGGGAGGTCCTAACATCAGAATTTGGGAATAAATAATAAATAAAAAGCTCAGTCAAGAAGTTGGACAACTTCGGGTTTGCGTTTTCGACAACTTCTTTTTCTTCTTATTTTTTAAAATCCTCACCTGATGACATGATTACTGATTTTAGAGAGGGGGGGAAGGGAGGGAGAGATAAAGAGAGAGAGAAACATTGATGTGAAAAAGAAACATTGGCCCTGGCTGCTGTAGCTCAGTGGATTGAGTGCAGGCTGCAAACCAAAGGGGTTGCCGGTTCGAGTCCCAGTCAGGGCACATGCCTGGGTTGCAGGCCAGGTCCTGAGTGGGGGCCACATTAAGATGCAACCACACATTGATGTTTCTCTCCCTCTATTACTTCCTCCCTTCCCTTCACTCTCAAAATAAATAAAGCACCCTGATGGGGGACTGACCCCCATGCATATGCTCTGACCAGGAACCCTTTGGTTTATGGGATGATGCTCCAAGTGAGTCGAGCCACACCAGCCAGGGCAGCCAGGGCAGCCAGGGCAGCCAGGGCTTGGCAAGTTCTTTAGCACTCTCTGTGCCTCAGAGGCTGCTATGAGGATGAGGAGTAAATGATTTAACACATACTGAGTCCTCCACACAGTGACTGCAAGGCTCATTGTTGCTTTGCTGTCCTTGCTGTGCCAGCCTTGCAAGCTCATCATCTCCTGCAGGGGAGAAGCTGGGTATGGACACTACAGCTTGGTCCTGCTTTGGAAGTCAGATTGTTGCTTTAACTGACTAGCCCCTTCCTTTACTAATGGAAGTGGCCAGAATTCTCATTTGGGCTTTGTTTCCCATTGGTTACTAACAGAAGTGGCCAGAGTTCTCATCTGGGCTTTGTTTCCCATTGGTTGAAACTGGGGTTGCCATGGTAGCGCTTGTAAACATTCCGGCTAGGAATCCTGGGGAAAAGCTGCTGAGAGACTCTTTCTGAGGCTTCCCTGGCTATCACTATTCCCAACCAAGGATCTAGTCACTCAGGTATTGGGGGTTGTTAAGGGTGGAAGGACACAAAAAGGAGAGGCCAGTCAGAGGGATGCTTAAGAATGATTTGCGCTCAGGGATATATGTGGATAAGATCCTGCTGTGGCACATGGCTCCCTGAGGGAAGGTCTTAAAGAGGTGCTTCCGTGGATAAAGCCCCAACCTCATTTGCTTGGTGTTGGCAGACATACATTTGGCTTCCAGTCAATTCATCCAGAGGGAATTTGCTGAAAGCCAAGTCACTGGATGACCAAGTCACCAAATGAGCCATTTTCTGAAGGATGCAGTTGCTGTTTAGACTCACTAAAGCACACCGAATTTACCAAAAACCACTACTGTTGTCTTTACCTACGGAGTTTACACCAAATCCCTTTGTCCAAATCAGGCTGGGGAAAGCCAGTGCTGCTAGGTTAAGGACTCCCTCAGACTTCACCCTTCATTCAGCTTCTCCTCACTCTAGAATGGGCAGCCTGGGAGGATTCCATTTTCCCCCAGCAGATGGCCCTGTCCACCCCTCAGCTGCAGCAATAGGGAACTGAGGCAGAGGAAGACTGAGCCTAAAATGCTCATAAGAAGACCCAAATGAACATGAGTCAGCATTGTTACCAGAATGTTTAGGGGTTGTTCCAACCATTCCCGCACAGGAACAGGGCTGCCTTGTGCATTTACCCACCATGCCCTAGGAATAATGATGACACTGAGAAAGGGAGCAAAGGTTGGCACTTTTTGAAAGAGGCTCACTCACAGAATGAGAACATTCTGGACTCCAGGTGGAACAGGTCCCCAACACTCTGTGAATCTTGGAGGGAGGACAGCAGTATAGTTAAGAGCACGGGCTGTGGAGCCGGACAGTCTGGGTGTGAGCTTTGCTTATTCCTTTCCCATGGGAACAAGAGTCCCTCCCTTTATGACCCAGGGTCTCAGGAGGAAACTGGTGGCATACTAAAAGTAGGATAGGCGGAGAAGGCTTAAGGAAATATTTACAAAGGTGTGGGCAGACAGTGGGGAAACAAGGGCAAGAAAGGCAAGCACAGTGCTCCAGGGCTGGTTATAGTGGGGCCATACCAGACCGAGAAGTTGTGACAGCTGCCCTGGGAGAAGCAGGGGCTTTCCTTCTCCACACATCCAGCCACAGGTGACCCCGTTGGGGGACAGCCCCCTGGGGAATATATACCTCAGCCTCACTCTCCTTCATTCAGCCTGGTCTCCCCATTGTGTGGAACCTCCTGGGAGACAGGGCATAGGAGAGCCCATTCATTGATGAGTACAGCCGGGTCAGCCTTCCAGGGTAGAGAGCAGGGAAGATGGGGGAGAACAGACCTGGAAGGGCCAATGAAAGGTAGTACATGATCTCACAGGGCTGTGGTGAGAGTTGAGGCACACTGAGCACCCCCAAACTGGGAGTTGCTATTTATAGAAAAATACATAGCTGCCTTAGGAGACAGAGACCCACTTTCCTGCAGCACCCCCAATGCAAGGATTGCCCGCAAAGAACTTATAACTGTGCTAGAAGTAAGTGACTTCTCCTAAGTGAGGAGACTTAAATATAGTAGGGAAAGAGAAGCCACAACTCAAGAGAAAAGACTGAAAAAATATGAAAAGTGTACAAAGACTCCTAGCTCAGTGATAAGCCCTTCACAACACTGATAACTCTGGTTTTCACAATTTCAATAGATGTAGAAGGCATTTGGGAAATATCAGCTTCATTTATGATGAATACCTTACTAAAACAGGAGCAGGCAAATATTTTCCTGATGGGATAAATCTGAAGCCATAAACCAGCTGGTGTAACGCCAGAAAGCATATGCTCATTGAAGTCAGGCACAAAGGAAGGATGCTCCTTGGCTCCACTTTCACTTAGCATTTTCCTGGAAGTATTAACCAAAACTGATACTTACATATTTCAGGAAAAGAGATGGTAAAGAAATGATACTTTCTAGCAGGTGACAAAATTGTATACCTGTAAAATCCAAGAGAAAAACCTGAGAACCCCCCCCCACCATGTTGCCTCTAATTATTTTCATTCACTTTAAAGAGCCATGTGCTCTCAGTCACATAAAGCAGGGGTTGAGGTTCTATTAAAGACTCAACTAGAAATCAGTATTGTTAGAACTCCAAAGAAGTTAGGAATCATTCTACTACATCTTAAGTCTTCATAGTAATGTGAATCTGAAAATCCTTGGTTTCTAGGAAAAGTAGATCTCAGTGGCCAGGCACAAAGATGAAACAGTGAGGCCTCACTCCTACCCAAACTCCTAAACCCTTTCCTAGAGGAAACATCCATTTCCTGTCTCTTGTGATTATTTAAGAGATAGTCTGTATTTATACAAGTGTGTACTTGCTTGTGTGTGCACACACACACAAGGTAACTTCTTGAGTTTCTTTTTCCAGCCAAAAGAAAATGAAGAGGGGGAGAGCTATCAGATTTAACAAAATAGTATATGTGCATAACCATCCCCCAATCCCATTGGTGGATAAAGAAGACAGCAATGTGACTGAACCAGCAATGCATAAAGGTGGTAAAGTGATTCTACCAGCAATGCATAGAAAAGACATCAATGTGACTCAACCAGCAAAGCATAAAGGTGTCAAAGTGATACTGCCAGCAATGTATAGAAGAGGCACCAATGTGACTGAATTAGCGAAGCGTAAAAATGACAAATTGATTCTAGCAACAATGCGTAAAAACTATCTCAACATGACTGAACGAGCAAGGCATAAAGATGGCAAAGCGACTCAACCAGCAATGCATACAGAAGACAGCAATATTACTGGACCAGCCATGCCCACAAAAAACAGAGGTGTGATTGGATCAGCAGTACCCACAAAAGACAGCTATGTAACTGGACCAGCAGGGCCCACAGCACCGAGCGATGCGACTGGACCAGCAGGGCCCACAGCACCCAGCGATGCGACTGGACCAGCAGGGCCCACAGCACCGAGCGATGCGACTGGACCAGCAGGGCCCACAGCACCGAGCGATGCGACTGGACCAGCAGGGCCCACAGCACCGAGCGATGCGACTGGACCAGCAGG
>PVIA01011314.1:0-45394 GCA_004024845.1 Tonatia bakeri
AGAAACTCTGGCTGTTGTAATAATGTATACTAGAATGTGGCCTGTGTCCTATCATTTGGCGCTTGACAATAAATTATATATCCTTTTATCTTAATCTACATGTTAGGAAAATTAGCAAATATTTGTCAGCTCAGGAAAGCTCTGTGTACATTCCATATAGCATGTCTTATCAAGTCTATAGTGAACAGTTTCATGAGAGCATATGCTAGACAGGGCCAGGATAAAGAAATTATATCTGTCTACACATTGCAGTGGCTAAGCATCCCCATGGAGGGGCCAAATTAGGCAGTAAGAAGGCAGTGTGTCTTTAATAGAAAAACCTAAAGATAATCATTGTTGACATTGACTGATTACTGCTGTGCTACAGGCTCTTTTGTGAGTGCCTATAGGTACCAACTCATTTACTTTTTAAAACTTCTTGAGATACTGATATTATTATCTCCATTTTATAGTTGGGAAAACTGAGGCAGAGACAGGTTAAGAAGCTTTTTTGTCACATAGAAACATGATAGAACAAGGATGTGAACACAGGTAGTCTGGCCCCGGGAAAGTCAATCATTGTGTTATGTTGCCTCTCAAGCTGAGGATGAGGTCAGAGCTTGATATGTTAAGTCAAATGTGGAAAGAGAAGTGAAATTCTGAATCCAAAAGCACATGTTGTGGGTGTTGTTCTGCAAACCAAATCCAATGGTGAGCAGAAATTCATCATCAAGAATGCTTAGTTGAGGTGTTAATACATAGATGACCCACCCCAGGAGGAAGGTGTGACTTCACAGTGCGTAGGCTGCAAATTGCAAATAGCTTTTGAACCTGGCACAAAGATCTGTAATGAGACAATGAATGGATCCACACAGAGCATAAGCCTTAACAGAAGAACAGGTTTGTCCTTTCTGTGGCCTCCTTCAAAAAGAACTTTTTAGTATGGGCATATGACATTGGCAGAGGTGTCCTCTTCTCCACAGCAGGTGCAGGTGATGGCAGCTAATGGCTGGAGCCTCCAGGGCCATCACGTTTTTAAGAGATAAATTATTCCTCATTACTTTTACAGCCTGAATACAGGGAACCTTGTACGTGCTCTGATATTACTTGGCTTAATGTGAGTCCTTAGTAAAT
This sequence comes from Tonatia bakeri, assembly GCA_004024845.1. Taxonomy (NCBI): domain Eukaryota; kingdom Metazoa; phylum Chordata; class Mammalia; order Chiroptera; family Phyllostomidae; genus Tonatia; species Tonatia bakeri. The sequence continues at coordinate 1,114 of PVIA01011314.1, forward strand.
GTGAAAAACCTTGACCTTTTAGAAAAAGATTAACCTGGTTATTAGCCATAAGTACTAATGTAATATTCTTGTACTTTCACATAAAGCATCAAACACATAGTTGTTCACTAAATTTTTTTTTTAATTGAGTCTGATTTTTCTTGTTTCAGCCATAGAAAAACTTAAGCACCATACAGCTTTTTCTTTATGAGAAAAGTATGCCTGCTTTCTGTATGAGGGAAAGTAAGCTCAAATCAGGGCCCATAGAAGGTAATGATTTCAAATGCCCTTGTTAGGCACTTTCTATGCATTATGTCATGTATTCCTCACAGAGACCCTGAAAATTAAAGCATATTGATTTCTACTTTTTAGTGGATAAAAGTGGAGCCCAAAGAGGCTGAGTAACTTGCACACAGTTGCATAGTTAGTAAGCATTTAATCTGGGATCAGAAAACAGGTCTGAGGAATTCCCAATCCTTTGCTTTTGTCATTTCATCTTTAGGTATTGTGAAATAGACAACTTTAATATGTCACAGATTAAAATAACACCTACCAGTTTCTTTTTGAATAACAAAGGGTTATTCTAAGCCCATCAGGACTAGCCTGTAGCACTTATTGGTATAGCTTATATGGATGCAAAAATTGAGAGTGGGATCCTTTTTTAAAAAATATTTCATTTATTTATATTTAGAGAGATGGGAAAGGAAGGAGAAAGAGAGGGAGAGAAACACTGATGTGCTAGAGAAACACTGATTGGTTGCCTCTCAGACACCCCCAGCTAGGGACCTAGCCCACAACTGAGGCATATGCCCTGACTGGGAATCGAACCAGCAACCTTTTGGTTTGCAGGATGAAGCTCAACTCACTGAGTCACACCAGACAGGGCAGGATCCTTGTTCCTATTGCTATCAGCTGTATGCCAAACATTAACAGACACTCTTCATACTGAGAATTGAGAGTTCATAGGTACTATTTCATTCCTCTCATTCATTTCTAGCTGTTCTGGCTTGTATTCAAGCAAACTCCCCATGCCTCCTGCAATCCTAAAGTCTATCAAGTTCTGCACACCTTACAAAGTAGACATTAGTACTGCTGTAAGTATCGCTGTTTTCTCTCCGCCTAACCTGTCTATTTACGGATGGGGACATCTAGTTTGTTGCACTTTTGCATGTCAGATTTCTCCTTTAGCATAAATTGTAGCTTGTAATTATTGCTAACCATCATCTACTATAAGGCTAGGTGAAATTAACGTTTTGTATGAAGCTTTCTGCCAAGAAAACGTTTGCTTCTGCCTGAGGTTGAGAGTACATCTTTATGTGTTTAGGGCTCACTAAAGAATTCCAGAACACACGTACACCTGATGCTTCAACGTGCAGGCTGGCATGCGTCTGCTCAGAGGAGAATTAGGATATCCTCATCATCGCCGTTACTTTTGTCTCTTTCTTCGATACTTTTACTACCGTGTACAGTAGATCGGAATAAGGCATGGTAAATCTTCCCTGGAAAAGTCGTACTTATACTCTTTTCCTCAGAAAAACTCCTTTTTCTAATTAATGCTTGAGAAAAACTCAGTCCGCTCTGTAGTCTAGATTAAGTATCTCCATTTCGTGAAAACTTGGCTAATTCCTAATTTAAATTAGTTTGCTTATCCTCTGATCTCTCAGGTCTCTCTGCTAACCGTACCTTGTTAGATCCTAGCACTACTTCGGCTTTCTTTTCTAGATAGTCTCAGTCTTCCAAATCGACAGTCAAATGTAATTACACATGCATTTCCTTATTTGCTCTGGCTCTTACCAGCCAACAGGTTTCTCAGAACCAGAAACTTTGTATCTCACAGATACAGATTAATCCTTTTATAGATAGTGAAATTCTTCTCTTTATTCTGCTGCACAAACCTCTCCCAAACTCTTATGCAGCTTTTCCCCAACGTGAAGCTCCACTTGTAATTATAAAGCACTTCATTTATATGGGCTACTTCACATTGTACCATAATTATCAAAAATTGGGTCCTCATTTCCAGGGCAACCAGTAATGAAATTTTGCCTTCAGCAAAATTTTCACTTGGTCACATTCCTAAATGCCTTGTTGGTTCCTCTCATACCTGTGATTAAATAGATGTGAAATGTTTTACAGTTTCCCTGGCTGTTCTCTGTTTTCTCTCTAACCATAAGGTTTCCTGGATTAGTGCACTCATTCCTAAAATAAGTAACTTTGGCCTCTAGATTTTTTACCTTCTCTAATATATTAACTTTCTCCCTCATTGAATCTCATATTGGCCTGCCTCTTGCATTGTGATGCTTTTGTTCCCAGCACAGTGGATGGTGCAGAGTAATCGCTCAACACCTGTTTATAAAATATTTGAAACATCTAAATATTTAAAATGTGGGACATTTATAGTAATGCCTTTTTGACAATTTTCTCCCTTTCCAAGAAGACTAGAAGTGTTGAAGACAGTCTATAGACTAGATTGTAAGAGTTTGCTTTATTTCAGAAGATACGGCTCATGTAGTTCCAGTCTTCCATTCAGTGCCTTGCGTGATGCTAGAAACAGCCAGCCCTGAGAACCCCAGACCTGGAGTACTACTGTCAGCTTTTATTCTATTAGTTACCTTCTAAATGTGTGGGGGAAACTCACTTCCCCTGTGTGTTTCTCCTATACTTTCACACTGCCACAGGCAAAACCCTTTTAACACCAGATGTGTAAGATTTTTTTTTTAACACACCAAGAAATTCATTGTTTGTGATACCAAATGAATGTTGTATAATTCAATTCAATTCTTACACTTACTGGAATTAGCACAGACCCCCACAGATTAGAGTGTGTCCTGAGAGACTTCCCCTGACTCCAGATGTCAATTGCAAGTAGTAGGTACCCAGGTTACCTACAGCTTCTTCCTGACTTGGCTACAAATCAGAGGGTCCCATGGTGTACCTCACCCTGATTTTGATTATTTGTTAGAACAATTCTCAGAATACAGGGAAACACTTACATACACTTACCAGTTTATTATATAATGATGCTAAGGGATGCAAATGAACAACAGACAGGTAAAGAGATACATCATGGAAGGACCAAAAAGGTCCCAAGCCCAAGAATTTCTATTCCTGTGGAGTTGAGGTGTACCACCTTCAAAGCATTAGAAGTGTTCACAAACCCAGAAGCTCTCTGAATGCTGTACTATTGGCATATTGTGGAAGCTTCATCACAAAGAAGGATGTTTCTAAAACTAAAGTTTGTCATTTTATTTTTTTTTTGTAAAATAAAATACACATTTTTCATTTTCACCAGTAGTTTTATTGGTTTGGATATTTTGAGTATGTCAGCTATCTCCCTCTATTGGCTTCTAGTGGGTAGAGGCCAGGGGGTGTTGCCAAATGTCTTCCAATGCATAAGACAGCCCCACAGCAAAGAATTATTTGGCCAAAATATCAATAGTACCAAGAAAATTTGCACACCATTTTTGACACATCCAGCCAGTCACAGCACCTTCTCCATACACTGCACAAATCTTTTTTTTTTTTGCATTTCAATTGTGTTTTTACCTTTCTTGAAATAATAAAGCATAATACACTGAAAATGTTGTGTATCTTCTTCCATCTTCAGTATTAAAAAGGTTACACAAAAATTCACCAATTTTGATGTTTTTTTTTTAATACACATTGATATGACAACTGTCAAAATACAATCTAACAAAATTGTTTTGAATGAAGTTAAGGACAACTAAGCAGGACTAGATCCATCATACCGAAAAAAAACTAATTTTTTTGGCCAGTCCAATATCATTAAGTCCACTTCTAGCCCCTCTCCCTTCTCCCCTCTCCCCTTTCTGGAGAATGGGGAGTTGAATGGGATGAAACTCTCAAGCTTATAATCATGGCTTGGCCTTCCTGGTGATTCAGCTGCTGTCTTGGAATCACCAAGAGTCACCTCATTAGAACAGAGGACAGTGCTATCACACAGGAAATTCCAAGGGATTTAGGAGCTTTGCGTCAGGAACAGGAGTCAATGATTAAATATTAGAACAGGAGATACTCCTAGGGTTCTTATCATTTGATAAATTACAAGAGTTTTAGATGCTCTGTCAGGAAGTTAATGAGTAAATGTGAGAACCAAAGACTCTCCTAGCACCCCAATTTATGGGGACTTTTGGAGCCCTGTGTAATGATCCTGAGGCAGAGACAAGTATATATAGTTCTTATTATTTCAGAATATTTTATAATAAAACAAAAGCAAATTATTCATAAATACTTCTAGCTCAATATAAGAGTTTTTTATGACACCCAGAGTCTTGGGACTGGCAAACTCCTGCATCATGTAATTGAACAGTTTTCATAAACTAGATTCTTTATTGCTGCGGAACATATATTTTCTATTATTTCACAATAGCTTAATTACCTGTCTCCTAAAAATCAGCAATCCCCTCTCTTTTCTTTTGACCTTTCCACTTCTATATCATTACTTTTTGTTTGCCATAGTTTATAAATTTTATATTCTTTTCCATATTTATAATGAAATCGTGCATTGTCTATAACATTTATTACATTAGTATATAAAAATTATTTCTGGTATCAGTAAACTTTGAGTTCTTTTATATCTGAAAGTTTCTGAAAATCTTTTTATTGTACATGCATGATTGACTGATTTTGTCTGGGAATACAATTCCAAGTTCAAAATCATTGTCTCAAAATGTTTCTGTCATTTGCCTCAAAGATTTCTAGAATACCTATTGCTGATAAGAAGGCTAAGGTCAGGTTAATTCTTTAATCTTTATAGGCTACCTGATCTATGTTTATGTTATTTTGTTTTGGAAAATTTTAAAATCTTTTTCTTTTGGTGTTCTGATATGTCAGGGTTGTAAGTCTAAGACTGATTCTTCTTTCATATATTCTGTTTAACACTCAGTAGACCATGTAAATCTGAACACCTTTGTCTTTTATAAGCTCTAAAGTTTAATTTTTCCTTTTTAAATTCTAATTTTCTAATGTCGCTTGCCTATGTCTCTCATTTTTGTTTCTCTTTTCCCTCAGTTCTGCCTTTTGCTCTGTTTTCTAGGAGGTTTCATAACTTTTGATTCTAGCTCTTCCCTGTATCCTTTAAATTTTTTTCCTGTAAGGATTTATGGGCAAGGAGAGGGCAGACAGTCCTACTTCTTGCCCAGTGTTATCTAACACAAAGAGGGACTTTTTTAAGGGAACGCCCACCACACCAAGAGCCTTAAGTGCTTCATGTAAGTCACTAAATTACTTTCTTTACAATTAATGTGGCACTCTGGCAACCAGAATGGATTCTGTTTTTTTTGTTTGCTTTAAAATTTGAACCAACCTTTGAAAGTTGAGATACTTTTAACAAAACTAGCTTGTGGCTCCTCTTGAAACACGTGTAGAGATGACAACAGTCATCTGGGACTTGAGCAGAGCTGCCCCATTGAGATAAAAGCTGTTTGTTCTTCACTCTGGCATAGTTCCCACTGTGCTGTTTTGTTTGGCCAACGTTGGGGCTGAATGTTTGTTGCTGTTTGTTACCATGCTGGTGTTATAAGAGGACTATTTCTCTGTCTGCCTCACCCAGATTGTACTCTTTTATTCCCTTAATTGTGTCAAACTTGTTCTTATTTTAGAGCCTGTATTGGTTGTTCCCTCTGCCTAAAACTCCATTTCTCCAAGTCTTTGTGTGCTTCCTTCCCAGCATTCAGTTTTTCTCTCATTTGGTATCTTTTTGAAGAGGCTTCCTATGACACTTAGCTAAAGTAGCTCAGACCCCCTTTCTGGCATATTACCCTATTTATTTTTTCAAAACACCATTTATCTATTTCTTTTCATGCTTATTTCTGTTACTGCCACATGAGAATGTAAGCTCTTAGAGAGCAGGGCTTTCAGCTTTCTTGTTTTCTATGCTATTCCTAGAATAGTGCTTGGCACTTAGCAAGTGCTTAAGAAATGTTTATTGGCAAGACTGCTAACTAACAATATCTGTATCAAAGGAGGAAAAGTAAAAAACAGGTTGTGCATTGCAAGCAAATTGAAGAGATTATATATTTTGTGGATATGAAGAATATTGCTTTGTGTTTAACATTTGGAATAAATATTACCTCAAGTCCCAGAAATGTCTTCTTCACTAGTTTAAGTTACGAGCTGATCCCTAACTCTCCTCCTCCACCGTGTCTGAGTGTACTGTTCTTGTATTAGAGCTTCAGCCAAGAGATAAGCACTGCTGGGATGCAGAGTAGGGGGTGGGGGTGTCCTCATCCTTCCTACAATGAATTCATTGCTTCCTTTTCTCCCTTTCATCTCACTGTGCACTTGCTCTCAGCTGACTCTGGGGTAGAGCCTCTCTGGAGCTTTAACAGTGAACAGTGATGCCCACCTATGCAGTAGCCATCATCTATGCAATTTCAGACAAAAAATGCCTTTGTCTTTCAAAAATGTTTCTATTGTAGCCAACCTCTAGATCTGTCCCTCTGACTCCCAACTCCTGCTAGTTATACCCTGTGTAGTTCTCATCCCATGACCAATAGGGTTCATCTATATGACCAATAGCATATGATAGAAGTGTTGGTATGTCACTTGCATGGTTATAAAATAACTCTGCTTTCACCTTGCATAATCTCTTGCTCACTCGCATGCTTTCTCTTTCTTGGATCACTCACTTTGGGGGAAGCCAGCTGCCTGTCTCAAGGACATTTAGGCAGCCCATGGAGAGGCCCACATTGTGAGAAATAGGAGCCTCCAGCTAACTGCCAATAAGGAACTGAGACTTGTTCATAACAATGTAGGTGAGCTTGGAAGTATACTCTCTGTCCTTATGAGACCCCATGAACGTGAGACCTCATGTTCAGGAGAGACCTGACCATGAAGCACCCAGCTAAGCCACACCTAGATTTCTGACCCTAGAAACTATGTAAGATAATAAATGCTTGTAATTTTAGTCTGCTACATTTTTGGTTCATTTTTTAACATAGCAATAGATATCTAATACAGTACCCAAAATGTTTAGCTGATTTTACCAACTTTCCACTATTGGTGCTCTTATAAACTTTTTCCACTTTTGGAAAGAAGTGATACATAAATAAATACATGATTAACAATAGAGAAATATATCTCTAGGACTGACGTAAAGTAAACAAGGTTCACCTTCAAATATAGAGAGACCCAACAGTTGGACCCCAGTCTTCAGGACTTCCACTGTGAAGCTCCTTCCACTGACAAATGCAGGAATGGGAAGATGCTTTCCCATGCTGGAGGTGGCTGACACTAGCTTATTTTATGCAATGTCACATCACCATCTCAGTAATGGTTGTAGTTATGTGTACTTTGTAATACTTATCTACAGAATATGTAAGAAGTGACTCAAATTTGGTCATAATATTTGAAGTCATTTCCTAATATTTTATTCAGCCTAGTCTGGTTTGTTTGGTGGTGGAGTTTTAAATATAACTTTGCAGAATATTATTAAAAACTATTGGCATATACTATTTTTATATAAAATTATCCTTTATAATATATTAAATAAAAATAATTCATACCTTTCTTTGGATATGATAATAATTTTAAAAATACATTTCCTTTAGTATTACTTAGTCAGTTGAGAAACAATAACTTTTATATTCTGTGTCAATTTATATAGCACTGATTAACTGAATCACCATTTTTTATTTCTATTATTACTCTGATTTAATGTCTGATGGAGAGTTTTCCTAGAGACAAAATCTTGTCAAAAATAACTAACAGAGCACTTTTTGGCTTCTTTGTTCTGCCTAGGGTCTTCTTTTCTGTGGTCTCAAAAATCTTCTTGTAGGCAACACACCAACTTTCCAGTTTGTTCCACTGCTTTATCTAAAATAGATTTGCTGTGATGCAGTCCCCTGAATTCCTTCTAACAGCCTGAATTATGGCAGGAAATATGTTAAATGATCATATTAAAAATCTTGTCTCAGTATTTTCTCCAGAGCTTGGGTTTCCTACAAACATAACCTGAGAAGGCAGGGCTCTCAGCCAGAGAGGAGGGAGGGAAACAGAACAAGGTGAAGGCGGAGCTAAGCAAGATTAGGTTATAAATCAGTTATATCTGTGAATTATACTAGTGCTGGCCCTACACTGAGGCAAGGGGCTGGCATTTCATACTCCTGTGGTCAGTCAGTGGTTTCAGTGCATTTCTCCAGAGAAGGAGGTGGCTGGAAGACATGAGCAGTCAGTAGTTAGAGCTGGTAGGTGATGGGTACACTGACCAGTAAAGAGGGTTTGAGTAGAGAACCAATACTGTGGTACCATAATACTGTAGAGCACTATAATGTGTACTACACATTATGTCTTAGATTTTTTGTTCCTCATTCATTATTCAGCTAGAATTTAGGTGCCTATTATGGTTTGGCAGTGTGCTGGGTATATGACAAGGAAAGCTATAGTGCTTTTATTCGGAGAAAATAAACTAGCAAATGAAGAATTTTAATACAGTCAAATGAGTTCAAAAAAGGGGCACACAATGTAGGAATAAGACATAAATGTAATTTTAGTTTCAGAAGTGGAAATAGATGAAAAATTTCGGAAGAGGGTACGGGATTTCTAAATACAGTGCAGGGCAGCATGGTGATAATGATGAAGATGTGGGCAGGACTTAAAGGATATACCAAGGATTCTGTATTTGTGGGTAATGTGAGAGAAATATACAAATGTGGACAGATTCAGTCATGACTTTTTTAAGATGGGAAAAATACAGTTCCTTAATTACATACAACAGAAGTCAACCTTCTACTAGGAACAAAAAGACTACAGGGTGGGTCAAAAGTAGGTTTACAGTTGTGAGTACCTGAAACATAAAGTTTATTCTTGTATCATTATTTATTAATTATTGTATTATTTTCCATATGAACAACTGCAGACCTGCTGTTGCCCCACCCTGTGTATTGGGAGACTAACTGGGTACCCACAGACACCACATTTGAAGGAAGTTTGAGGAACCATGTTAGAAACAAGCAGACACTAGGCTTTCGTGCAGATCTTGCTATTAGCCTTTAATGAATAGCTTCAATAGCATTATGTCATTCGAATGCCTCTGTCTGAACTTTATGCAGTCTTTTGTCACTCTCTTGGGAATTATATTCTAAGGAGAGGGCATCTTATTGGTCATGTTTTGTACTTTTTAAAAAAAATCACCTTTCTACTCCTTAGCAAAACTGGGTATACCATGAGAGCAGATACAATCAAGACAGCATCTGGTGGTAGTGTCACACATTCCCACAGGAAAACAAGGTACTGTTCCTAGAAGAAGTAGAGTGATGCTGGGAAAACAAAAACACAGATCTTCCACTATACGTACCATGCAACAGAATTTGGATTTCTTTTTAATACTACAATGACTAGGCACAGTCCTCTGTGGGAGCAGGAGGAGTAGGTGGGTTTGGCCAGAGGGCCAGATCAAGCAGGAGTGTGTGTGAGACTCCTGCTTGATGGAGGAGTGTGACAAGGGTGTGTTGTGACAAGGACTTCATCCTGCAGTGGCAGGGAGTATCAGGGCATTGGGTAGGTCACACATAAGAACTTGAGGGAGAGTCAAGAGAGAAGCAAGAGAGACAACACTCATTCCTGTGTCCGAAGGGCAAGAACAGGATGATAATGGCAAAAGCCAGAGTCAGGAGCCAAGTAGAAAAGGGATTAGGTGAATCAGAGAGGCAAGATTAGAGAGGCATGAAGTTCAATCATATAGATTTTGACAAAAATTGAGAAAGGGAAAATCCAAGGTGAATGTGGCAGGGATGGAGAAAAGATCATCTGTTCTCAAGAGACAGCCTTTGTGTGGTTCTGCTTGCCTACCTGCACCACGGAGTATCGGAGCAGGATGCAGAGGGTCACGGCACACTCCAGTGTTAAGATAAGAGAGGGCTCTAAGACATTATTTAGGGGATTTAGATTCCACCTGTTTTTGAAGTTCCCCAATTATATCTGCTTCCAGGATCCTGATTCTTGGCTTATTGAGTTTGTTTTTGTAGCAGAATCCATTGTAATCAACTTAAAGCTTTTCAAAAATACTTCAGAGTGACTTTGAACTATACGTATAACAATGTATATCTTACCACTTTTCTGAGGAAAAAAATACTAAGCTAGGAAAACATAAGGTGGTATTTTATAATGCAGCTGATAGTGGTGTCCAAACTTTTGGCATCTCTGTGCCACACTGGAAGAAGAGTTGTCTTGGGCCCCACATTAAATACATTGCAACACATAATCACCAAAAAAAATCTCATGTTTTAAGTAAATTTAACAATTTTGTGTTGGGCCACATTCATAGCCATCTTGAGCTGCATGAGGCCTGTGGGCCACAGGTTGTACACCCCTGGTTAGAGCTATAACCAAATAGAATAAAATGATCATCAACCCAAGTCAAAGTCTGGAAGAAGAAGCACCAGGACTTTGGAGCCGAAGTTTAAGAACTCAGAGAGTCACAGAAGAATTGGGGCAGATATAGGAAAATGACTTTACAAAGTGCGGAGTAACAGTTGTGAAGTCTGGCTCACCCAGGACTAGATAGTAATGGTGAAAAGGGAAATAGCTCACCTTTTCCAACCAAGATTGACTATGCAGAGGTTTTATCACTGTGAAATAAGTAACTCTCCTTCTGGGCAATGTACAGGTATGGTGAGGAGGTGTAGTGTTTCATCTTTATGATATTAAAGGCAGATTTAGGGGACTACATGAATAATTGCCCAGTTGCCATCTTTAAGGAATGATATGTCTGTGTGATAATTATGAACAGATTTCTCCCTGCTCCCACCTCCATCTCCAGATACTATGGTTTCCTCATTTACATTTTTTTCCCACTGTGCAGCCCGCTTCAGTGCCTGCAGCCCATGGGCAGAGGCCAGGCAATGGTTCTGGGCTAGGGTGCTCTGGCATGGGGCTCTAGGAGAGTCATTTACACTTCTTTTAGTTTTACTTTGAAGAATAGAAATCATCACTGATGATTATCATTATTAATTTATTTTGGTTTTACCTCATTTTCTTTTTTATATATATTTTATTTATTTATCTTTAGAGAGAGGGGAAGGGAAGGAGAAAGACAGGGAAAGAAACATCAATGTGTGGTTGCCTCTCTCCTGCCCCCTACTGGGGGCCTGATCTGGCCCTCAACCCAGTCATGTATCCTGACTGGGAGTTGAACCAGCAACCCTTTGGTTCACAGGCCAGTGCTCAATCCATCGAGCCACACCAGCTAGGGCTTTACTTCATTTTCTAAAAATAATGTGAATACTTATCTTCTCGTCTAGCCCCATACTACTAGCCCCATGAAAAGTAGATTGGAAGATGCTCTTTGAGGCAGATTCTCAGTAGGACATCCAGTTCCTGACTCCTCTGCTTAGGCCATCATATCCATATAGAACCCACTCTTCATATGTAAAATTCTTGATTGCCTTTGGAGAATTAGAAGGGTGGGAATTCTCTTCTTCCTTCATTTTCCTTCACTCATAAAATGTGCTATCTTATTACCTTTCAAATACATCAAGTTGTTTTTAGTACATTTAAATTAATTCTCCAGATTTCCAGCTTGCTATAGCAGTAATAATAATAACAACAACATTAATAATGCCCTTTTTGATCAGTTACTTGAATATAATTTAAAAATGTCATAATCATAGCTGAAAGTATGACTTTATAAAATAATTTGAAGCCAATGATAGTACTGCTGTTTTAAGACTTTGTTTTTATCCCTGTAGAGTTCTAATTGATCACCAGTGAATACTATAATTGAAATGAATATTTATTACCTAACTGGAAAATAATATTTTAATAGTTTGATAACATTGTATGTTAATTTTGAAAGCTACACGTACTTTTATTGTTGGCACTACCAAATTCATGACACTAAATGACAAATGAATTCAAATGTGTTTGAAGACCTATGTGCTATTGAATCACAACAAACTTCATAATTGCCATGCATCAGAAATAGATTTGGAGACTAAACCGTCTGTCTTATTGCACTATGCAACATGCTTTTCCCTCTGCTCTCTGATTGTGTCTCTCCCTGTTCTCTTGGAAAGCATTTGCTAAGGGCACTTCAAGAAAGAAAGCTGAAATCGAGCTGCTGCAATTGGAGAAGTTTCGTATACTCTATTACTATATAACGGAGCTGTTTGCATTTTTATCTTTAAAACATTAATTTTGGTCTTACATTACAGTCTGTTTTATCTAACCTTTTGTTTCTGAGGGTATGTCTTGATAAAATTTAACTGGACTCATCACACTTTTTTGGACTGCTGGATATTGTTCTCAAGTAAGAAATGATTGTATTAAAGATAGAGCAAAGTAAATGGAAATGTTTCTACACATGCTAGAATACCAAATGTAAAATTGCTAAAACCTATTAAAATTAAATAAAAGGAATCAAAATAATAGCACCACTAGCATTTGTTAATTTAAGTTTTAAAAATGACAGCTTCTGAAGCCAGAGGGAAAGAAACATTTATTTAAGGTCGTAGTATATAGACACTGAGGAAGAACTGTTCTCAAAATTTCTTTACTGTATTTTTCTTTATATTGACATAATGGGTAGTAAAAAAGAAAGAGACTATTAAAGTGTACAATTTATTAAATTTAGGCAAATACTAGGAAAAGGTCTATAAGGTTTATTATAGGTTTATTAAAAACCAGTGAACTTTAAGGAAGCTAGATTTCCTTGAAACTGTTTATTCGTTTTTAGAGAGAGGGGAATGGAGAGAGAAAGAGGGGAAGAGAAATATCCATCGCCTCTTGCACACCCCCAACTGGGGACCTTGTCTGCAACCTAGGCATGTGCCCAGACCAGGAACTGAATTGGTGACCTTTTGGTTTGTGGGATGACGCTCAACCCACTGAACAACACCAGTCAGGGCTAGATTTAGATTTTAGAGCTATATTTTTATTTACTTGAAATTAGAGTTGAAATTGTAAAACATTAGGTATGCACAATGAAGTTTTTGGCTTTATAAAATTCAGTTTTGCCATATAATTTCCTATTGTTTTGCTTGTGGCTATACCTGTTATCCTTTGAACTTTGGTCATTTGATACAAATACTACATACAAATATACATATAACGGGTAGTGATTTTATGAAAAGCATTTCAGAATTTTCATTTTCCCTCTTGCATTAATAAGTACCTTTAATTTTAGATTTATGCTATTTTTGGTATTTTGTTAGTAAATGTAGTCTCATGGTTTTGACAGGAAATTTTTTTTTTATATTTTTTTCCCCAAGATTTTATTTTTAGAGAGGGAAGGGAGGGAGAAGGAGAGAGAGAGAGAAACATCAGTGTGCGGTTCCTGGGGGCCATGGCCTGCAACCAGGCATATGCCCTGACTGGGAATCAAACCGGCGATGCTTTGGTTCGCAGCCCGCACTCAATCCACTGAGCTACGCCAGCCAGGGCGACAGGAAATATTTAAATTTTCTTTCTTTCTTTCTTCCTTTTTTATTTTTTTCACTTGTGAACATTTAATGAACTTCCCTCCCTGTGGATTGAAGCTACCAGGACAGGGGCTCCAACACCCTTAATCATCTCAGTTCTTCTGCTAGGTATTTGGCCCTCACAGTGACAGGCTGTTTGGGGAGCTTTTCTTTTCCCAGAACTTTGTAGTCCTCTGGCTGTCAGTTGTAACTTGTTTGAAGATAATATATCAACTGTATAAAACGTTTTTTTCCTTGTTTTTTAAGCAGTTTTACCATGAAAGTCAAAGGTATTTATTTTTTCTAATTTGCTAGAATTTCACAACACTGTTTGAATTTGTGGCTTGATATCATCAGCCTGAAAAAGTCCTCTGTCATTATTTGTTTAAATTGCTTTCCTCCTTTTCTCTTTCACCCTACTCCCCTTTTGGACCTTCAGTTGCCCGTATATAGGGCCTTTTCTTCAAAAGATGTCTTACATTTTTTCCCTTATTTTTATATGTTTTTGTCTTTTTGTTCCTTAATCTATTTATATTCTAAATTTGTTACTTGATTTTCAGTTTTGTCTAATCAACTGCTTATGCCATAATGCCATAATGGAGTACTTATTTTCATTTATTTTTTTTCAAAATGTTACTTTGTTTCCTTTTTTAGTTTCTGTTTATTTTCAGATATTACTAACTTTTAAAGAAATTCTTGAACATATTGATCATAATTATTTTCAAAGTTTATGACTGATAATTCTACTATATGAATTCCTAGTGGGTCTCTTTACAGGGCCCTATTTGTTTCTGTTAGTTTTTTGGCTATGTCTTACCTTCTTTAATGCCTGGTTATTTTTTATTTTTTACTGGATAATTTATAAGTTTTAAATGTAGCATTATTTTTAGGCTGTGGAAAATGTTATCTTACCCCAATGATTTACTTTTGTAATATTAGCACTACAAAATCACCTAATACTATTAAAGACTGAGATTATTGGAAGGTGGACTTCATTCCTTGAGATGACTAGTTTATTTGAGGTTCACTCTATTTCTAAGGTGACATATAAGGAAGTTTTTCTGCCTAAGGCCTTCCTGTATGTTGGCCCATAAAATTTATTTTTGATCCCTTCAAGCTCCAGAATCTTTTGAAGCTCTGTTCAGTTTCCTAACCTCTTGGATGCCATTGATGATTCTAAATACAAGCCTTGTTCTTGGGGATTCACTTTCTTTTGTACCTTGATCCCTGCAAATTTATTCCTGCCTTAGTATTTTTTTTAAAGATTTTATTTATTTATTTTTAGAGAGGGAAGGGAGAGGGGGAGAGAAAGAGAGAGAGAGAGAGAGAGAGAGAGAAACATCAATGTGTGGTTGCTAGGGGACATGGCCTGCAACCTAGGCATGTGCCCTGACTGGGAATCGAACCTGCGATGCCTGGTTTGCAGCCCGCGCTCAATCCACTGAGCTATGCCAGCCAGGGCCCTGCCTTAGTATTTTTTAAAAGGGTTTATTTATTTATTTTAGGCAGACTGGAAAGGAGGAAGAAAGAGAGGGAGAGAAACATCAATGTGTGGTGGCCTCTCGTGCATACCCTACTGGGGATCTGACCTGGTTCACAACCCAGGCATGTGCCCTGATTGGGAATCAAACCAGCAACTCTTTGATTTACAGGCCAGCGGTCAATCCACTGAACCACACCAGCCAGGGCTCTGGCTCAGTATTTTTCTGATATCTTCAAATCTTCACTTGTTTATTTTTCTGAGATCTTCTAGCTGTTTTCAATATGACATTTGGTCCTATATAATTTATTTCACCATTGCCAGAAGTAGAAACAAAGATCTGGTTTGGTTTCCTGGTTCCTAGTCTTAGTCCTTCATGTTTACCAAAGAGATGATACAGGAAGAAAGCAAAGTAAAACAAATACAACAAAAAATTCACCATGGTTCTAGTTCTTTACTCCATAGCATTTGGGGACATTTAGATGCAAAGGAGACTATTAATGTGAAAGTTCCATGACAAAGATGGCTCATATTTGATGACTTATTATTTTCACCTAGTCAAAATTTAAATGACAGTTTCTCTTAGCACTAAGCTGAAGGGAAATAATATTAAAATATCGTATCCCTAAGGAAAATCTAGTTTTCTACTCTACACAGCTGTCATAATTTAAGATGCTGAGTTTTTTAATAACTGTGCCTTTTTTACCCTTTCTAATTTTTCAATTTTATTATGACAAAAAGTGGTCAATTTTAAAACTTTTATACTTTTAGTAAAAAATAAAATATCACTATATCTTGTATAAAAACTCTCAAGGAAATATTTTGATATAAGTGTAACTATATCTTGTTAACAATACTTTCTATTAAGATTCTAGAGCATATTGTGTGACATGAAATAAGGCAGAGAAAGAGCTCTGTAATTTGGTGATGATTTATAAACTAGCTTATTGTTTTATTAAATGAGTAATAATTAGTTATTTTGAAATTTTATGGTAAAAGTTGACAGCTAATTAGAAATAAATAGGAATCAACTGCTTTTACTGACCAGGGGTGTCCAACCTGTGGCCCAGGATGGCTATGAATGCAGCCCAACACTAAGTTGTAAATTTACTTAAAACCTTTTTTTCAATTATCAGTTTTTGTTAGTGTTTGTGTATTTAATGTGTGGTCCAAGACAACTCTTCTTCCAGTGTGACCTAGAGATGCCAAAAGTTTAGACATCCCCACTAGACCATGTCAGTTAATATCTCTGTTATTTGAGTATTTTTCATCTTTAAACTGGAAACATTTTACAGTTATAATTATGTTGATGATGACATATTGAGAAAAAAATAAAGATTTATTCAATGTCAACTCCCTTAACTTGAGTAATTGGGATGTTTGAAAAATAATGGGAAACATTTTGAACTTTCTAAGTAAAAATTCACATGTAAAAATAAATAGTTCTTTTTCTCTTAAATTTATAATTCAATTTTATTACTCCTTTGGCTCAGTTAGTTATAATATACTAGGTTTTTCCTTTGGGAACGATGTTGTTTTGTCACCATAGTCTGCACACTTATCTTAAGCTTTTCTTTCTTTGAATGAATGCTATTTATTATAAAATATTATGGATATAACTCCACATGAAAACAACTGCTAAAAACAAAAAATGGAAAGAGGAGCTGTTCGTTCATGCACTATTCATGATTTGTTGCTCCTGCTACGTGTCTAGCACTGTGCTAGATGCTGGGACCTAAAAATGAACTGAATAAAGCATTTTTATCAGGAGCTGTCAGTCTCCTGGGGATACAGAAAAAAAAGAAAGTTGCATATTGTGTGATAAGTACAACACTAGAATTAAATAGAGCATAACATAGAATTTCATTATTTTCTAACAGTCTCTGAACAGTGTTTTGGATATGTGTAGAAGTAGGAGCCTCTTCTGTCCTTTGTTTATAAGGTATTGGAAGGGATGAGGGGAAAACTTGTGAATCACTCAGTTGTTACAGAACAGCATTCCAATGAGTTGTGTAAGTGAATTGGAAATAGATTGGAATTCCTTAATTCATGAAACCCTAGAAATGTTTGGGGCCAACT
Source organism: Tonatia bakeri (assembly GCA_004024845.1). Classification (NCBI taxonomy): domain Eukaryota; kingdom Metazoa; phylum Chordata; class Mammalia; order Chiroptera; family Phyllostomidae; genus Tonatia; species Tonatia bakeri. The sequence goes on from PVIA01011314.1 coordinate 18,067, forward strand.
ATGCTTTCTCTTGAAGAGCTGTAAGGCATGAAAGATAGTTTTGTCATTTATTGACCTGCATCTGACCCCAATTTTTGTTATTCATTGTGTTGTCATCCAATCTTAAAAGAGAAGTGTAAAAGATGGATATTAGTAGAAATATCATGAAATGCAGTAATGTGATAGAAAAGTTTAAAAACAACTATAGTGTGTGTGTTTGTGTGTAGGTATATTGGTGTGTAGGTATGTATATGTGTGTGTGTATGTAGTGTGTGTGTATTTATATGCTGCACATTACAAAGGAACTCTGGTTAAACATATCTATACTACAGATGCACAGTGTCAGTGAAAGCTGTCAGAATTGACTTTCAGGGTTTCTTATGCCAGAGGAGTCGTCATATTGTCATGTCCTCCTTTCTCAAAGACACTTTGGATAACCTTATGCAGCTCTTCAACAGACAATGTGAACTAATGTGAGCTAAGAGCTCAGATTCTGGAGCCAGATTGCCTGGGTTTGATTTTAACTTCCACCATTTTTTACTTTTAACATATTACTTCACTTTCCTGTGCCCTGGTTTCTGTGACTATAAAATGAGAATAACAATGTAGGGCTGTTTCATTTTCACAGAGGAGGTGTTTCGTAGAATGTTGATGATAATGATCTTTAGAAAATGATGGAGAGGAGGAAGACGAGTAAGAAAAAAGGGAGTAATAAATTAATGAACTCACTAACACCACCATGTGTCAAGCCTAGAATATACCATCCTATCCATTTACCAGATTTCATTGATCCTAAGAAGCACCTTTTTTTCACATTTTAATATTTGTGAAGTGTTAAATCAATGGCATACTGCAGTTGGAGTTGGTTGTATTTTTTCTTTTGTATTGGCCCATAAAATGGCATCTTGGATTTAGTGTATTCTGTTCTCATCTACCCCCTACTTTGTCTCAAATTTTTAAAGCTCTTTTATTTTTTTATGTGCTTAATTTCCTTCAATTCTCACATACTACTCAATATTCTACTTGTTTCCCATATACTTTTAATTCCAACTTTATTTTTCTTCTGGTTTATTTATGGTCTACATAGAATACTGTTTTATTTTTTCCTCCAAAACCTTAGTTTTAAGAGGATGGCATGTAGTGAAAGCTCTCCAAGCCAGGCTCTTTTATTAACTATCCTGTGGCCCTTGGATGAGTTATTCACCCTCTTTGGGCCATGGTTTTTGAGCATAGAAATGACCATTGAGGAATAGTGGCATGGAGAACTCTGCCTCTCTTCTCAGTCTCATCTCTTAAAATGACATATCCTCTGATATGTTACTTTTGTTACTGCCAAGGGGGATAAAGGTTTATATCTGGACTTAGGTATTCAGAAACAACTTCAGTTACATAGATCTACTAGAAAAAAAAATACGAGTATAGGGCCCTCTCTTCAAGTACGGTACAAAGATTCAGTACATTTTGTAGTGAGTAATTTGGATACTTAATTCTTCTTGGGACATCATTATCTTGTGTTGTCTCTGGTATAAATTAAAAATATAGTCTCACAATTGAAACTTTAGAAAATATTATTTTCTGTGGATCATCACTTGCATATATATATGTATGTGTGTGTGTGTGTGTATGCTTGATATACATATATCAAGTATACCATAAAATAAAATAGATAAAAGATTATTTTTTGTCATCAGGTCACCCAGAAAGTGGGGATTATGTACCACCTGATAGGATTGGAATGGTTGTTGATGTAACACATATTATAATCAGTATTTTCAGCAATGACAAATCCTGAAAAATAAACTCATTTGTAAATGAAAATAGTACTTATTATTTTCCAAGTGATTACTTTTGGAGTAGGTACAATGTCCATTAATTTTTTTTCAGGGAACAGTAATGCTATTGTCAGGTTTTAATTACAGAGTAGATACCATATCAGACTATCACTAGAGGGGAGCAGTGACCCAAGAGAAATGTACAGTAATGTTCTCATTCACGTGAAAACTAGCTATGTAGGGATCCAATAGTTCCTTATATATTTCTAGTAAAATTTCTTCAAGTAACTTCTAATTTGTAGATATTTGCACCCCCCCAAATCCCTTTAGTGAATGCACAGACTAAGATTTCAAGTATGCTGCAATTCTTTTCCTCCTTTTAGGAGAAGAATTTAATATGAGTGCTAAAGCATAAAACAAAATGAAAAGTTTGTAATTATCAAGGAAATTAGGGTAATTAGTAGGGAAATCCTGACTTAGCTAATGATATATGCAGTTATTAGAGAGTCATTTTGGGCAATTAGATTAAAATGAACACAAAACAATAGCAACAACAAAAACAAACCTGTTTCAAGTATTTATTTACATTTGAGATTTGCCACTTTAGACTTGGAGCATGGCCTAGAGTTAGGGTGACCATGCAGTTGACCATTCAACCCTGGGCAGCAAACATTGAGTCAGTCTATTGCAAGAAAACAGGGATGATTTCTTGCTCTAGTTAGAGTATATCATGTGTCCACCCTCATTTCTAGTTGCTAAAATGTCTACAAATGCACTAATTAAAGTGCCTACTAAAGAGAAATAGACAAAATCCTTTCCCACTCAGTAAGCTTCTATTGCAGTGGTTCCTAACCAGTGCCACTGATATCTTGGAAAGTATGGTGACACTTGACTCTGTCCCAGGGAAGTGAATTGAGAATGAAAGATGAGGGGATTCATAGACCCCTAACACCCTTCCATGGGCAAGAATTTCAGCTCAAAGACAGGGAAAAAATAGGATATCAATTGTTTTATAATAGCAAAATACCGCCCATAACTGACATCACTTATTTTAATGAATCATACTATATAGTTAAAATATTTTATTGTAAATAATTCAAACATATATAAAAATAGAAAGAATATTCTAATAAGCTCCCATATAACTACCACTCATACTCAAGAATCACCAAGATTTTTCTACAGTTGTTTCATGTATTGCTTTTTCATTGTAGTTGGTGCCAAAGCATTTTAATCAAATCCCAGATTCCACTTTCTCCCCCATATATTTAGTAGACATTTTAAAAAAATAAAGGATATTTTTTTACTTTACCACAATGTCATTATCACAGCTAACATTTACACTGATTCCTTGGTTAATCTAATATTCTGTACACATTTGGAATTTTCCATTGTCTTAAAAATCGTATTCTCCTTTTGTTTTATTTGAATTGGTATCCAAGGAATCACCACATGTAGCATTTTTTTTACAGCCCCTCTACTTCTACATCCTTCTCCGTATGTATGTATGTATGTATGTATGTATTCTTCACCTAAGGGTAGTTTACTCTTGACTTTAGAGAGAGGGAGGCGGATGTGGAGGGGCAGAGAGAAAGAGAGAGAAACATCAATTGGTTGCCCCTCACACTGTGGTACCCAGGGGTCGAACTTGAAACCTAAGGATATGCCCTGACTGAGAATTGAATGCACAACCTTTTGGTATACAGGATGATGCTTAACCAACTGAGCTACCTGGCCAGCCCTTTTTGAAATTAACTGGGCTAGATAGTTACTTTATATTCTAGATTTGTGTGTTTGCTCCCCTATGGGGATTTCTTAGTCCCTTTATTTCTATCAAAGAATGAGTTATTAGGCTTGATTAGATTTAGGTTGGGTTTATTTCCTTTTTTCATAAAGTTTCCAGAGATGATGCTATATGCTTTATAAATGATGCTGGCCCTGGTTGGCGTAGCTCAGTGGACTGAGCGCGGGCTGCGAACCAGGCGTCGCAGGTTCGATTCCCAGTCAGGGCACATGCCTAGGTTGCAGGCCATGTCCCCTAGCAACCACACACTGATGTTTCTCTCTCTCTCTCTCTCCCCCTTCCCTCTCTAAAAATAAATAAATAAAATCTTTAAAAAAATGATGATATATAAAATTGTGAAGTTTTATTTTAGCAGTTGTTGATAAGTAGAAATTGTAATCTTGTGACCAAAAGGAATACCAGGACTTATCTTTCTCCTTCACCCCACCCTAAGTGTCTGTGGTGTCCCCCAAAATTGACCATAAAAATAATAACAAACATGAAATATTTATAAAAAGTATGGTGTCAAATGGATATCACTCTAATATACAGTTAAATTATTACATGAAGCATGTGCTTTTTATTCTTGTCCCACCTTCTTATGGCTTCCTTTATTTCATCCTTATAAAACAGGCCATCAGTTCCCATAGCAGCCTTTACTAAGATAGATAAATATCAACATCATGGGTGAAATACCAAAGCACAGTGCCAGCAATCATCCTACAATTTGTGTGTTGGCGTAATAACACACAGACTTGAGCACATTGCTAATAGCCACTGAGGGTAGCAAGTTAGTCTGTAAACATATTAAAGTGCCTCAGAGGACTTTTAAACACTACATAATCAAGATTGGGTGATTTGAGAAGCTTTGTTAGGACCTGCTGTGAATGTTGTATTGCCTTATTGTGTGTATGGAAATTAGTGCCAACCTTCATAATTTTTTTTGATAACATACAGATCAACCAAAAGGAGATTAAACTACCCAAATGAAGCATACAGCAAATCACTGGGGAGAAAAGCGTACTATGTAATGGCTTTTAATTTGGAAATGAGAATGTAAAGATATATCCAGTTTAATTTTGGCTTGTCTGAAAAATGTGCTGGTGTCTGTCATCTCAGAACTGAAATGTTTTGATTTGTTAAGATTTGATTTGCATTGCTGAGGACAAGGATACTACCAGGAATGAAATGGTTTTTTGCTAAAATAAATTATTAAGTGGGCTTATTTTCCTCTTTATTATATTTCAAGTTAATATTGACAAGTTACATTTTATTATTCTTAGCAACAAAGAGCAAATTAGAAAAGAGTTAAAAATTTTTTCCTTTTCTTTTATTTGGAGTTTTCAGGAAAATAATGTGAAAAATATCTGTGCTTTTTTGGTACAATTCCTTTGGGCTTTATTATAGAAATAGATATTAATAAAATAATAATAATGAGTTTACTGGCTAAAAATTTGAAGAATTTCTGTAACACTGAAGCAATTCTTTAATAAAGCTATAATTTCAGAGTCAAATTTTCTTCCACCTCTTTCACACGTTTTTTATGATGTTGGTTTAAATATTTTTTTAATTTGTATCACCCTTTAGTAATAGCTTATTGTGTTGAAAACCTCCTGCTTGCCACTCCTAATTCTAACCCTGGGAAAAATTTCTGTTGGTGGATACTCCCATTGCTTAGGGATAATTGACAAGTACCTTAATCTAGTCCAAGAAATTTGCATAAAATGTACATTAATATGTATTATATTCAGTAAACAAATTATAGGGCAGGGCATTAAATAGATGACACATGTAAAATTATTTCCTTAGTATTGTTTCATTTTAGAAAGGGATATTAAGTAAAATTAAAAATATTTAAGACCCATAAATCTTTATTAAATTTATATATATGTACATATATATGAGTTCCTTTCAAAAGCAACTTGTAAAAGTCCCCCCTCAATTGTATTCCAAGATAGATCTAATATTAGAATATGAACTTTAAACTGAATTAAAATTCTCTTCTGTAGAATCTCTACTTATTTCTGTCTTGTGACGAAATACTGAATGCACCTGTATCTATTTCCTTACTGTGACTTGGGAGGTTTTCAGATATGTGAAGACAGCAACATGTCTCTTCTCAATGTCTTTTTTTCAAGGCCTAATCCCTCCCAATTTCTCAAGTCTTTTTTCATGTCATCATTTCAAGACATCCTAATTCTATTCGTGCTCCTTTAAATTGGTGCATTGTGATGACATTTTGGGGATACAGTACTTAGTATTGACCAGGTGCACTATCCAGGTGTCATCTGGTCAGATCATTGAGTCTATTATTTATTTACATGTGAATACTGTGTTATTATTGGTTTTTCCATTAATACAAGGAAAAGCCTAACACAAGGTTGTTATTTTTTTTTAGTTACAAAACCACAGTATACTTTGCTTAACTAATCTTTATGTCATTGTCATCTTTTTTTTTTTAGAACAGAAAATACTATCAGGCCATATAATTCCCACCTTCTGTGTACTTAGCTGTGTTTGGAATCTTTTTCTATCATGCAACACATTAGTTCTAACTCCTATCTTTATATACACATATAAGAAGAGTTATAATTTGTATTAGTCCAAAAATCTCTTTCTTTCCTTCCTCTCATTATTGGTCTTTGCAAAGAAATTTGAGTTCTAAACTCACTCTCCCACTTACATGTATTAAGGTTGTGGGTAAAATATTGAGACTCTTTGAACTTCAGGTGTGAAGGTTAAGTGAGATATTACATTGCACACATTTTAGCTGAAATATAGAAGACATTTGATAAATGTACATTTTCTTCCCCATAATGAATTCGTACATGGAATTTATAGTAATCAACCACTTGCTGAATAAATCCGAAACCCATACTGTTTTCAAACCCTGTTCTTGTTAATATCCTAATTTCTGTTAGGCAAAAGGTTAAGAGAACTCCAAATGATTTTGAATTTACATAATATGCATCCTAGAAAGAGGTATGGACACAGGGAACAGACTGACAGCAGTCAAAGGCGAGGGAGAGGGGGGACTAGATGAAAGAAGGTGAAGGGAGTTGCCAAAGATCATAAATATATAACCCTAGACACAGACAATAGTGTGCTAATGGCCCGAGGGAAGGGTGGGAATGAGGCTGAATGGGGATGGGCAAAGGGTGGGGGGAAGTTGGGACATCTGTAATAGTGTCAACAACAAAAATCAAGGTAAAAAAATACACATCCTTTTGGTATATAATAGAAAATATACTTGTCCTGGAAATCAAGATTTGTTCATATTGCTGTTTAAAGAAATTCTCTGATTTAGACTTAAAAAAAATTTTCTTCACCTCAGGAACTGTGAACCCTATAGAGAAATGCAGCGATAAGGTTATTTTTCTTGATACTGGATAATGTCAATATATGTGGCCAAAAATATGTAAAGACCTTCCTCTGCTCTTTTTCCTGTTCTTACCTTTGCCCAGTATTATGCATGTCACTAATCCACATAAAATGTCAGTGCAGAGGCAGTCTTTTTCCCCAAGATAGTTAAAAGTGTAAAGATGATTGAATATATTTTGATATTTATCAAGCTTCATCTGTAGCACCATTTAATTTTTAACACAGAGATAATTTTGACACGGAATCATTTGGCTTCCTATCAGAGTCTGTTGGGTAGGAGTACAATGGACACGGGCTCCTTTCTTTTTCTAAGCTGATTCTTAGGCTGGAACTCTCGTCATCTTTTTTGATGACTAGTAAGTGCTAAACTGAAAATAGAAGCCTTTTTTAGTTCCCTTATTCGTTATTTCTGGGAACTTTTTTCCAAAATTCACCTAAGAACCACTTAATATGGAGAAAATATCACATAGTCTATCAGTTCAGTGAATATTAATGAGATACCTGTGAGCCAGGCACTTGGCTTGGCTCTGTTCATGATTCTGTGAATTCTACATCTTGTTGCTCTTACTGTTGTTGTTTTGCCCTGAAGAAGCTTTCTTATAATATAGCCTTTAAATAACAATCAACCTGGAATAATAATTTTGAATCAAGGAGCTATAGATATAAATTTGGAGTACAGTTAGAAACGTATCAGTGAAACCATGTTAAATCTTTACAAACCTTATTTAAGTTGACAGAATAGGTGCTCAAGAAACAACTGGTTGAATGAATATGATCAAAATATTCAGTTTAAGGCCTATAAACTCAGAAAATGGCTTGCAAAGAACTAGTTTACTTGATAATTTAAAGGTATTAGATGGCTAAGTGGTGTTTAACTTCACTGAGAATCTGGTTTTAAGTAATTAAACATTGTGGGCTAGAAGGTCTTACATCAAAGAAAAGGGAGGGGACTGTTATTTCACTCCTTATTTATTCATTCATTTATCAAATATTTATTTGGCACCACTTTAGTGCCAAGCATTGTACTCTTATAGTAAAAAGGAAGGAAATAATAATAACAACAGAACCTCTTGTACTATGATCCGAGGGGAGGAAGAAGTAGATACAACTAGATTGTATATTCTTTCTGCTAGAAATACGTTAGCATTTAATATGTCATTTCCTTTGTCTTTGTAAACCCTTTTGTAGGTCTTAATAATTTAAAGGAAACAAAACAAAAATAATGTATCTGTTTGAAATTTAAAAAATAAAAAATGAAATAATCCTGGGCTCCTGCAAAATGTTTTCTCATTTTCCAGTTCTTCCTTATGGGAGGAAAGAAAACATAATGCCGACAGGATAAAATTAAGTTTACAGAACTATTTCAACATTCAGTATTGGGAAGAGAAAAAACATAGTAGGCAAAAGAAAGTTTCCAGGGTTGAAACACTAACCTGGCATTCTTGAGAGAAGACCTTGACACTTAGTTTTCCTGAAGGGGGGCTACATCTGTTTTGGAAACGCCTCTCAACTTCAGGTTAAGATGAGTGAGATGAGGCATGATAACATTCAATTAGGGCTACTATATAAGGTAATGTTTAGGAAATGCCAGTGATAGTTAATAAACAGTGAGTCTCATAGCTAATTGTTTACTTTTAAATTTGCTTTCAGATTGATTTTAAATATTAACTTTAACATTCAGCAATTTCAAAAAAGTTAATAGTTTCAATGAAGTAAATATTCAAAAGCATTCAGATATTGACATGGGCATATACATATACACATACCCAATAGTCACGACACTCACAGTTTTCACCCACCTTTGCATCTTCCTTCTTGGAAGGTAGTGACCAGTGGAGAGGAGAAGGCGTCAGGTTACCCACTATTGAGTAAGCTACCAAAATTTAACTTTGAAAGGATTGAAAATTAATTGATATGACTAGCCTGTAAATGAAACCACATTACTCCACTAGTTGCTTGAGAAGCACAGTGATGTTAGCTATGAGTTTCTGTAGTCCTTCTGAGTACCATTCTCTCTCCTTTCTTAATCTAATTGGTTTTTAAAAAACCTAATTTTGGTATCACTATAAATAAGTATGTATATATAGTATAAATATGATCTCTAATTAAATCTTATGAAATGAAGTGAAATGTACTTTGCATTGTGTGTAGGTCACTCAGTAGATATAGTAGAGGACAGCAGTACAGGAAAATAATCAGTACTTCAAAGTACTACCATTTTGAATCAATTACGACCACATATACTTGAGTTGTCTTCTGCCTTGTGCGTATATCAGAAAATACAATCAGTGAGTTTTAATTGAGAGTTACTTTGCATCCATTCTTAAATTAAGATTTTGTTAGTATAATGCAGAGTTGCTGTGATATAAAGTTCATGAGGAATAGTAGGATAGGACTTGGACAAGAGTTTGTATTGGATCTCAGAGACTGTTGTGGAATTTTGTGCACTTCTGGGTAGGTCAAATGGTGTTAAAGGAAAATAATTCTATTTGATGTTTGTGGTGCACATTGGAGATAGGAGGTATTAAAGGCTGAGGCACCAAGTAAGAGAAAATTAGGGGGGGTTTCAGCAGAAATGGTTTCCCTTCCTGGTCCCTTGTGAAAGAAGACATTGGTTTTCTTCACACAGGTGTCCTTTCTCCAATTCCTCCTGAAAAAAACAAAACAACAATGTGTGATATACAGTATTATATTTGACTAGCTGACATCCAGGGCAGTCATACTTTTCCTTCCAACTCCATTATGGTTACTCTTCATGCGGGTAGATAATAGCCATTCTTTCACTTGGGATTGTGATGTGGACCCTGGCTCGTGGGCTCTGTGTCATTATGGATGAAATGAGACATTCACACAGATTACTGAATCAGGTGGAGGAAAAGGGACAGCATGACTTTTCTCTCAAGGGGAGCAAAAATCTTGGCCCTCACTCCAATGAGTTTTTATTGTCTTACTGGGCACATTACAAGAACGTCCTCATTTACTACTATGCACAGGCTTACTTTTGGTGGTTACCTTATACAGAAAACAAAGGAGGGGATGCTGGTAATCACATCACATCACAGAAGAGGGATATTTGCAAATGAAAAGGCAAAAGTAGTTGAACCAGTTACACTCATCCTTGGAAGGTTTAGCATGGTTTTTAGGAAGTTGCTTTGCAGTAAATGTCCTCAATTCAGGGTGAGGGAGTTTTAGCAAAAAGCAAGACTCATAGCAGCTTAGGTACATTGCAGGCCTGATTCCCTATGGGAGAACCTATCCGTGGGCGTGGGTCCTGTGCATCTCTGAGCTGGGCCCATGCCATGCAGAAAGGTCTACTACAGGATTTCAGTGAATTTCATTATAGGTCTACTTTGTCTTACTTCTACTGTGATAATAGTAATGAAGTTTGATAAAAGATAGCAATATATAGATCCTCTATATTTTATCAGACAATTTACTTGCATTTTGGTGATTAGTTGCAAAGATGTTTCTTCTATTTTTGCAGATGAGGAAATTAAATCTCAGGGAGTCTCAAACACTTCCTCGTGATCTTGAAGGTGATAAGAGACAAAGGCAGGATTTGAATACTAAAGGATTTGACTTTTCATGCTACTCTAATGCCTTTTGATTATAGCATAGCCTTTTTTTATTGGATACATGTATATAATATAAAATTGTATTCAAAGATCTAAAAGCATAGTTTTTTCCCCTTTCTGAACCTACATTTGAAATGATTAATATATGTGAAGTTCTTAACAACACTTAAGCGATGTTCGCACTAATAAGGAAACATTTCTTTCTTTAAAAAAAAAAAATATTTATTTATTTTTAGAGGGGAAGGGAGGCAGAGAGAAACAGCCTCTCACATGCCCCTACTGGGGACCTGGCCTGCAACCCAGGCACGTGCCCTGACTGGGAGTAAAACTAGTGACCCTTTGGTTTGCAGGCCAGCACTCAATCCACAGAGCCACACCACCCAGGGCTAGGAAGTATTTCCAAATTATCTTATCACATGGAGATTCAACCAGGAATAATTAGATGACCTTTGAGAAAATTAAGATTGGCTGTCAGAGGGAAATTTCTAGTCCACTCCATGGGACAGTCGTCCAGTGAAAGCAGTAAAAGAGGATTTCATTTTCATTCCTCAAAAAGAATAAACTGTTGCTCTGGAACATATGCTTATTTTTGAAAATAGTCTTTTTGATTATCGGAGAATAAGTATCTTCTGATAACTTTTGTATTTTGTGGTGTCTCTTTGGAACTTTATCACACACAGAAACCTAATCTAAAGACTTTAAGCATCTGGTTCACTACATCAATTTGAAGAAATTCAGAATGTTAGAAGCACATATGTAGTTGTGGATCATAGAATATAACAATTTGGCCACATATGTAGTCATTTAAACACACCAAAGAGATAACCATGTATGTGTATGACAATATCTTTTGGAAAAAAGTATGTGCTGAATGTGTTTTTAATAGGAAATTTTGAAGTTTTCTTAGGATTGAATATACATTAAGGGTTCAAGAAATATGATTGTGAACAAAATGCCTAATAAAAAGAATATTTTGTGAGCAATGAGTAGGGGCTAGAGGAATGCCAACTACCAGAACTTTGGTAAAAACTACATTGGCAGGCATCTGGGGAGCCTGGGACAGAGATCTCTCTCCCAAGCATAAAGGAGTCAAGAAAATTAACTCAAAGGTCTGAGGTTTGACAAAGGAGCCTGAGTCCATATAGATAATGGGATTGAAGAGCTTGTGTATCAAAATTGAAGTTCTGTATTTTTAGAAAGCTGTCACAGCTTATAAAAATTAGTAAAATATTTGATCCTTTGAGCATTTTTACAGAGAAAAAATATTATACTATCATGGTACCCTCTTTTGGATGATTTTATTATATTGGTTGATAATTGTTTCTCCTGAAGGGGAAATAACTTAAACTAGGAAATAAAGCTGTCAAGGTAGCATGAATTATAAATGCTAAAAAATATTCTGAATTCCTCTGAATCAATAATATAAAAAATATGAGAAAAATTGTATTGTCATATTTTCTTTAAAAGAAGCAGTAGAAAATTTCTGCATCATAACTGTTTCTAAGTGTTTGGTCTCAAGACTTATTCATATGTTTAAAAATTAATGCAGGCTTCAAAGAGTTTGAATTTATGTAGATTTTACACTATAGTTTGAAAGTGTATAAAATAATTATTATATTTAAACTACTAATTAAATTAGTAATTAGAGAATTAGTAATTAAATTACTAATAATATTGGTAAATAATAATATCCAAGAAAATTGCGAACATGTGCCCACACAAAAGCTTGAATAGAAATGCTCATAATTAGCCCTGGTTGGTGTGGCTCTGTGGATTGAGTGCTGGTCTGCAAACTAAAGGGTCACAGTTTGATTCCTAGTCAGGGCACATGCCTGGGTTGAGAGCCACATTCCTGGCAGGGGGTGCACAAGAGGCAACCACACATTGATGTTTCTCTCCTCTTTCTCCCTCCTTCTCCTCCCTCTACATAAATAAAATCTTAAAAAAAAAGAAGTGCTCATAATTATTCATAATAGCCAAAAAATAGAAACAACCCAAAGGTCCGTCAGCTGATGAATGAATAAACAAAATTCAGCATATCCATACAATGGAGTATTATTTGATCATAAAAAGGAATGAGGTAGTGATACATGCTACCATATGGATGAACCTTGAAAATACAATGCTAAAAGAAGCCAGACACAAAGATCACTGATTATGTGAAATGTTCAGAATAGACAAATACGTAGAGAGAGAAATTAGTTTACTAGTTACCTGGGAATGGACAGATGTTACCAGGGACTGGGGAAAGTGGGAAATGGGAAATGACTGTTAATGAACATAGAATTTCTTTTGAGGGTGATGAAAGTATTCTGGAATTAGTGGTGATGGTGGTACAACTTTGTGGATATAAAAACCACAGAATTATGTACTTTATTACAGTGAATGTTATTGTATGTGAGTTATATCTCAATAAAAATATAGTAAACATTATATTTTAACATATATAATTTTATGAGAAATAAGTATATTTTCCAGATAAAATATATTAATGAGTTACATTGTTTATATATTTTTACAAATCTTTATGGGATTCACTTAATGAGAATAATTGGATTCCCTTGTGTGTTTCTGCATTCCACCTATTGCAATATATTGTTTTGGTTGAACTATGTAAGAAATGGCCTTATGCAAATAGGTTAGGAAAAGGAATTATTCAGATAATTGTGGATGTTTTTCTCTGACATTATACATACAAAATTTGACATGTGATGATTCTTAAAGTTTAGTTAAAGTGTAACCTCAAATCTTCAAGTAATGTTGGCTAATCTGCAGTTATTCAAAGCTGAGTCTGGCCTGGGAAGTTCAACATGACTCACTCATATGGCTGACACTTGGAGCTGTCAACTGGATGCTCAGCTGACCATTCAATTTTGCTCAGCTGACCAAGCAATCGAATGCTTCAATTTTCCTCTGGATAGCCTCTCCATGTGACTTGGGCTTCTCACTGCATGGCTGCTGGATTCTTAAGGAAGTTTTTCTTGTGAGAAAGTAAAAGCTGCTGATCTCTTCAGGCCCAACCTCAGAAGTTAAAGTGTTACTTTGCCTGTATCTGGTTGGACAAAGTTGCAGGGTAGGTCCAGACTGAAGGACCGGAGAAATAGTTTCCACTTCTTGGTGGAGGAAGGGTGACAATAATTGCAGCTATGTATTCTGTACTATATGACCTTTTCTGAAACCTTGAACATCATGCTTGTGAGAGCTTGGTCTATAATGTGATTATTATTCTCTATACCGTTACAACTTCTACTTTGCAAAGCAACAATATCTTGGTTGTATACTTTTGTTTGAATTATTGTAAATATATTATCAACTGCAATATATTTAATGCAAATAGAATCAAGTGCCCTATGGCTTTTTATTATCTGCCCATCCTCCTCTTTTTTAATTTGTGACATTATTGTTCAGTTTTGTTCTTGATATTCAATTACTTAAGAACAATTTCTTTCAGTGTTCTATTACACATAAAAATGTGTAATATAAATAGAATACTGTCTGCTTTAGTGTCAGTCTGTTGTTTCTAAGAAAGTACATATCTTTACTTCCTCTCAATGTTTATTCTGTAAAAGTGCCCTGATTAGCTATCAGAAGTAGTTACAGGAAGTTACACCAGGGCTTAATTCATGTAGTCACTTGATTATTTTCTCCTTTGGGAATAATTAAGCCCACAAAAGCAGTAAATAAAAAATGCGTTCCTTAATGTGGACAGAAACAGCAAAATATATTTTTTTAACTTGCTACAATTTTCAAGTTGCTTTTCACATGTCCTGAGGTTAAAGTGATAATGAAATGCCTTTCAAGTTTTATTTTAGTTTCACCAGGAAATGTAATATTTTATACAGGTCCAGGTTAGAAATCCTGATTTGTTATTATGTGATACAATCACTGACAAGCAGTGTCCACAGCACTGTGGATGAGACGCGACAAATTCACACGGACTACCGAGTCCTGTAGAGGGAAAGTGATGGCATGACCACTCTCTCAAGGGGAGAACGCCTTGACTCTTGCCTTGAAAAGCTTTTATTGCTTTTCTGGGCATATTACATGATGGTCCTCATTTACTATGTACAGGTTGGCTTTAGGTGGTTACCCCTTACAGAAAACAAAGGAGAGGATGCTGCTAATCACATCACAGAAGGATATTTGCAAATGCAAAGGGAAAAGTGGTTGAACTGGTTACATTCATCACTGGAAGGTTTAGCATAGATTTTAGGAAGTTACCTCAAAGATATGCAGTAAATGTTTGCTGCCTCAATTCAGGGTGAGGGAGTTTTAGCAAAAAGCAAGTCTCAAAGCAGCTTAAGTAAACTGCAGGCCTGATGCCCCATGGGAGAACCTATCCGTGGGCATGGGTCCTGTGCATCTCCAAGTAGGAGCTGGGCCCCCACCAAGCAGAACAGTCTCCTATAATTATGCATTTGGAATGCATAATTATGTAATTTGGAAATTTTGTTAGCTATATCAAAGCATGCTAAAAGCATCTTTCTTTTAGCTGCCCTTAGAAGTTGCTTGTAGAAATCTGCTCTGATATTGCTTTCCAAAAGTCTTATTCATACTGTATAGAAAATTAAGCTTTTTTTTTTGTTGCAGAATGGCAAAGTGTCTGTAGATTGTTAATAGGGGTGTTATGTTGGACATGCCTACTATTACTGATCACGGGTAAGTAATGCACTGTGCTTTCTCAAAAGAGAAGTATCAGAGAAACTGAAGTTTGATGAACAGCTCAGTAAATTTAAAATCTTTTTTTAAAAGTATTTATTTATTTATTTATTTTAGAAAGAGGGGAGGGGAGGGAGAAGGAGAGGGAGAGAAACATTAATGTGTGTATGCCTCTTGTGCATCCCCTACTGGGTACTTGGCCTGCAACTCAGACAAGCGCCCTGACTGGGAATAGAACTGGTGACCCTTTGGTTCTCAGGCCAGCATTCAGCCCACTGAACAACACTAGCCAGGGCTAAACTGAAAATATTAATGTTAAATTTATTTCAAAATATTTGGCAGAAAGACTTTATAAAACTTGGAACTTGGTGAACAAAATTTCTCCAGAGCATTGCTGTCAACTCTAACTATTTGGACTACCAAAGCATAACCTTACCATTTGCTACAACAAATTACCTTAACAGGGTGTAATGGATGTCTCTCAGAAACCCTCCAGATATTTTAGTCACATCTGAAAACCCAGAATATGGGTTTAAGAATTTTTTTGAGAGGAAGGTACAAAATTATGAGGTATCATTTCAGCTAAATTTTTACTGGCTACTAAATTCTCATTAACATGAGATTCCAGATTTGATCTGAGCTGAAGTGTTACTACCACACCCTCTGTAGCTTATTGACTACAAAGGGAACAGCCCTGATGATTTATAGACTGCTCTAACTTGCATAATACTTTCTAAAAGCCTGTAGCAATTCCAGTGCATTTTTAAAAAGTCTATGAGTGCATCTTTCCTTTAGATCTACTTTGCCTACTTTGTTGCTTCCTGTGATCAGTTTAAGTTGGTGGTCCATTTTGGAGAGTTTACATTTCAAAGAAGAAACTGATTTTTTTTGTTAAATAAATAACATTGTAATGCTTTCATGGTAGATTGTGGGACAGGTCACATCCTAGAGGAGAGTCTAGATTTCTCATTTTGACTTTATGTGTTAATTCTCATTCTAGTGCCTACCCTAATTTTTACCTACTCCTTGCTTTTTTTTTCTCATTTTTCAGCTCATGTCACCATGATTGTAGTTTTTAAATCCAAACTACTTTAATCTTTTTTTGTCTCTCCCTTCTTTGTATTAATAGTGATTAGGTTTAATAGCACACCATTAGTCATTTACTTATTCTCTAATCATTTCATACTTTTATCCACTAATTCATTCATTCATTATTTCATCCAATAAACACTTATTCTGCTTTTCAATATAATTTGCAAGGCCCTATTCTTGTTTCTGTAGTGGAAATAAAGTTTTATTCAGTGTTTACCTTCAAAATGAGGCACATAACAAATAATAGTCATAATATAAGGCACCATGTGTAAAAGAGCACCACTGGGATTTGTTTTGATTATTTCACAAAATAGGCTTTCTCCCATTAAAAAAAGATCACTTTTAGTGTGGGGATCAGGATGAAGGCAGCATGGAAAATGGGAATTGAACTGGACATTAAAGGATGGATGGGTAAGGTTTTGCAAGGTGGAAAAGATGGTATAAATGGCATTTCTTGTAGAAAGAACTAAGTTAGAAAATACAAGAGTGAGGAAGAATAGATTGAGTTTAGGGGATTTCAAATGATCTCTAGTTAAGTACTAGTATTAGTGATTTTTATTTTATTAAAAATATGTCAATATCTGTAGGTCCAGAAATCTGTCCTGACTTCTGATTTCACTTTGGATCCTGATATTTTAACATTAGTCTTCACCTGTGTCACTATTCTGTTCCATAAAAAATTATTCACAGTATTTTAAAAACTATTCAAAGACTACAACAAACTCTATTATATGGCATGAGATTGCTTATTTATGGATTGATTGTGAAAGTGATGAAAATGTAAATTTCTAGAAGTCATAAAATATTACAATTAATGTGTTATTTGGAACTTCATTGTAACCAAGGAAGCCCATTCTTTCTACTGTAATGTGGACACACCATTTCCCCTGGGGAAAAAAAAAAGTATCAAAAAGAACTCTATTCAGTTAACTTGTAAGGTTCATTTTGAGTTAATGTGTCCTCAGTTTGCTTGTTGTTCACTCCATTAGGAAGATTTTTATTCTGAGGATGAGCATACCTCTTTAGTGGAAAGTAAAAAACAACAAAGAAAACTTTATCTAGAGGAAGAAACACTTGAGGACTTTTATCTCTCCTTTTCTCTCCTTTTGTCAATCCCATATTTCACAGGAAGGTAATACCATGGCTTTAGTGATTTGTGACATTATTGACCTACCATTGTCAATATCAGTGTGGTGACTCTTTCTATTGAGAACAATAACAATTAGACTATCTCGTTCATCTCCCTACTCCACAAAGGCCGGTGATACTTGTTAATGAAGTTCAGTGGTCCCTAAGGTCTTGCTTCATAGTCATGTATTTCTTTGTACAATGATGACTCCATCATGGGAAGAAACTCTGAGATAGTGACCTTGTTATCCTATCACTGATGTCAGAAATAGAGACAAATTCTGCAGCCAAAAAAAAAAGTGAAACAGTTCTGTAGAAATGGAATTTTCTATATAGAAACAGTGTTAAAATATTTTCTTTGTACATTAAATAACATTTTAAGTGTATTTTATTGATTGTGCTATTATGGTTTTCCCAATGTTTTTCTCCCCTTTATCCCCCCCCTCCCTCCAACATCCTACCTCCTTAGTTCATGTCCATGGGTTGTACTTCTGTAAAGACACAACACAGAAAGAAAAGTACAGGCCAATATCTCTGATGATCATAGATGCTGAAATCATCAACAAAATAGTAGCAAACTGGATCCAGCAATACATTAAAAAGACCATATACCATGTAAACAAGTGAAGGACAAAAATCACATGATTATTATATAATCACATGATTACCATTTGATAAAATCCAACACCCATTTATGATAAAAACACTCAGCAAAATGGGAATAGAGGGAGCATACCTCAAAATAATAAAGGGTATATACAAACAACCTACTGCCAACATCATACTCAATGGGCAAGAACTGAAAGTGTTTCCCTTAAGATCAGAGACAAGACAAGGGTGTCCGCTTTTGCCGCTCTTGTTCAATGTAGTACTGGAAGTTCTAGCCACTGTGGTCAGGCAAGAAGAAGAAATAAAAGACCTCCAAACTGTAAGGGAGATAGTAAAACTGTCATTATTTGCAGACAACATTATAGTGTACATAGAAAACCCTATAGAGTCCCCCAAAAACTACTCAACCTAGTAAGTGAATTCAGCAAACTAATAGGATACAAAATCAGTATTCAGAAATTGATGACATTTTTGTTCACCAACAATGAACTATCAGAAACTATGAAAAAAGTACCATTTACTGCAGCAACAACAACAATAACAAAAAGTACCTAGGAATAAATTTAACCAAGGAGGTAAAAGACCATACTCAGAAAACTATGGAACACTGAAGAAAATGAGGAAGATACAAATAAATGGAAGCATGTGCTGTGTTCACGGACTAGAAGAATTAACATCATCAAATGTTCATACTATCCTAAGCAGTCTATAGTTTTAATGCAATTGTTGTTAAAATACCAATGGCATATTTCACAGATCTAGAACAAATACTCCAAAAATTTATATGGAACCAAAAAAAGACCCCAAATGGCCTCAGCAATCTTGAGAAAGAAAAGAAAGTTGGAGGGATTACAATACCGGATATCAAACTATACTATAAGGCCTCTGTAATCAAAACAGTCTGGTACTGGCATAAGAACAGGCACATAGATCAATAGAACAAAATAGATAGCCCAGAAACAAACCCAAGTCTCTATGGCAAATTACCTTGTGACAAAGGGGGCACAAGCATACACTGGAGTAAAGACGGTCTCTTCAATAAATGATGTGAAAACTGGACTGGTACCTGCAAAAATATGAAACTAGACCACCAACTTATACCATATAACAGAATAAACTCAAAATGGATAAAAGATTTAATATAAGCCATGATACTATAAAAATCCTAGCAGAAAACATAGGCAGTAAAATTTCAGATATCTCACATAGTAATATTTTTGCTTATATATCTCATATGGCAAGGGAAAGAAAGAAAAATAATAAATAAATGGAATTGGATTGAATTTAAAAGCTTCTACACAGCAGAAAAGCCATCATCACAATGAAGAGAGTACTGACTGTGTGGGAGAACGTATTTGTCAGTGATACATTGGACAAGGGTTTAATCGCCAAATGCATAAAGAACTCATACAACTCAACACCAGGAAGGTGTTGAGTGAAGCAAACATTTTAATTGGAAGCAAACATTCCAATGAAAAAAAATGGACAAAGGACCTGAATAGACACTTCTCCAAGGAGGACATGCAGAAGGCCCAGAGACATATGAAAAAATGCTCAGCATCACTAGCCATCAGAGAGATCCTAATTAAAATCACAATGAGATATCACTTCACACCCGCCAAAATGGCTATCACTAACAAATAAAAAAATAACAAGCACTGGGGAGGACGTGGGGAAAAGGTAACCTTAGTGCACTGTTGGTAGGAGTGCAGACTCATGCAGCCTCTGTGGAAAACAGTATGGAATTTCCTCAAAAAGTTAAAAATGGAACTACATTTTATCCCATTAATTTCACTGGTGGGAATTAGTGGGATTCTTACAGTATATTCCCTAAGAATCCCAAAGAATCCCAAAATGCCAATTCAAAAGAACATATGTACCCCTGTGTTCATAGCAGCGCTATTAATAATAGCCAAGAGTTGGAAACAGCTTAAGTGCCCATCAGTAGATGAGTGGATTAAACAACTATGGTACATTTACACCATGGAATACTACACAGCAGGAAAAAGAAGGAATTCCTACTTTGGTTACAGTATGGATGGAACTGGAGACTATTGTGCTAAGTGAAATAAGCCAGTCGGTGAAGGACAAATGCCATATGGTCTCGCCTATGAGAGGAATCTGATGAACACTATAAACTAATGAGTAAAATAGAACCAGAGGCACAGAATCATGGAATAGACTGACAGTGGTTATAGGGGTGGAGGGAGGTTGGGACTGATTGAAAGAGGTGAAGGGATCAGTCAAAGAACATATGTGAAGGACCCAGGGACATGGACAATGGTGCTGGGATTGACTATGGAAGTGGGGTGCAGGCTGTTTAGAGGACAGGTATGGGGAAAATTGGAAAAACTGTAACAATATAAGCAATAATAAAAATAAAAAATAAAAAGAAGAGAAAAATTAAAAATAAATAAATAAAGTCTTTAACATGCATATAGAGTGTTGGATCAGAATAGAGAACCCAGAAATAAACTTCATGCCTTTATATTCAATTAATATTTGACAAGTCAAAGCATACAATGGAATAAAAATAGTCTATTCAATAAATGGTGTTGGTAAGTTGGATAGATACATGCAAAAGAAAATGACACTAGATCATCTTATTACTCAGTACACAAGAATAAACTCAAGATGAATCAATGAGTGAAATTTTTGTCTCAAAACCATAAAAATCCTGGAAGAAAACATAGGCAGTAAAATTTCAGACATTTTTCATAGCAATATTTTTTCTGATATATGTTTTCAGCAAGGGAAACAAAAGAAAAAATAAGCAAATAGGACTACATCAAACTAAAAAGTTCTTGCACAGCAAAGGAAACCATCAACAAAATGAAAAAGACAACCCACTGAATGGGAGAACAATTTGCTGATAGATCTGATATGGGGTTAATATCCACAATTTTTTTTTTTAAGATTTTATTCATTTATTTTTAGGGAGGGAAGGGAGGGAGAAAGAGAGAGAGAGAGAGAGAAACATCAATGTGCCGTTGCTGGGGTCCCTGGCCTGCAACCCAGGCATGTGCCCTGACTGGGAATTGAACCTGCGATGCTTTGGTTCACAGCCCATGCTCAATCCACTGAGCTACGCCAGCTAGGGCGATATCCACAATTTTTAATATCTTACAAAACTCAATACATATGCACACACAAACAAACAATTCAGTTAAAAAGGGCAAAGGACCTGAATGGACACTTCTCCAAAGAGGACATACAGATAGGTGGCCAATAGGCATATGAAGGGAGCTCAAAGTCACTAATCACCAGAGAAATGTAAATTAAAATCACAATGAGATATCATTTCACACTTGTTGGAATGGCTATCATCAATAAATCAGCAAACAGCAAGTGTTGGTGGGAATGCAGATTGGTGCAGCTACTATAGAAAGCAGTATGGAGTTACCTCAAAAAATTAAAAATGTAAATGCTTTATGACCCTGTGATTACACTTCTGGGAATTTATCCAGAGAAACACAAAACACTAATTTGAAAGAATGTATGGCCTCATAAGTCCATTGCAGTTATTTGTAATAGCCAAGAGTTGGAAGCAGCCCAATTGTCCATCAGTAGAAGAGTGGATAAAAATGCTGTTCTATACTTATACAATGGAATACTACTGGTCCTGAAAAAAGAAGGAAATCCTACCATTTGAGATAGCATGGATAGACCTGTAGAGCATTATGCTAAGTGAAATCCATATGATTTGCCCTGACTGGGAATTGAACCTGCGATGCTTTGGTTCACAGCCCATGCTCAATCCACTGAGCTACGCCAGCCAGGGCGATATCCACAATTTTTAATATCCATATGATTTCACTTACATGTGGAATCTAATAAACAAAATGAACTGACAAGCAAAATAAGGACAGGCTCATGGATAGAGAACAGACTGACAGCTGTTGGTGTGGGGGTTCTGGGTAGGCGGTAGAGAGATTGACCAAAAAAGAAAAAAATTATGCACACTGACAACAGTGTGGTGATTCTGGGGGGGGGGGTGTGGTGAGTGGGGTGGAGAGAGGTGGAGGAGGTTATATGGGGGATAAATGGTGATGGACTGACATGTGACTTGGGTGGTGAACACACAATACAGTGTACAGATGATGTTTTGTAGAATTATGCACCTGAAACTTGTATAATTTTGTTAACCATTGTTACCCCAATAAATTCAATGAAATGGAAAGAAAAAAGTATAAACCATCTGGGAAAATAAACCCTAATGGATTCCATTAATTTAAAAATCAATATTATAGTAGTTACAGCTGTATATAGTAATTCTGATATCCTCTATCAATGCCATGTATTTCTGGGATAAATCTTTTCTATTTTTACCATCTCCATGCTTTAGTTTTCAATTATTTTCAGGTAGGTCTTATTCCTTAGAAAGTGTGCTATTTTACATTATTTTTTCTATAAAAATAAACATAAACAAAAACTACAATAGCTTTTTGGTATGTAGTGGTACCTTGTTACTAGCCATAATTTGTTCCAGAACTTGTGTCCAGTGCTAAAACCGACAAGTAGTGCATGATGAGACCACTCTTGCAGTGCTGCGTCGTGACTTACACACGTTCTAGCAAGTGAAAGGGTCCTGAGCAAGCGCTGAGTGCTGTAACTTTTTTCTTGTTAAAATGTGACGAGTACAGGGTTTGACGAGTTCTGAAGCCAACAAGTACCGATGTATGACTGTAATAGTTATTCTCCTCATATTCCCTCTAAGATTCTTGAGTTGCTATACGCCAAAACCTGAAGACCCATTATTAGAATGCTCCCATGTCATAATTTTATTACTAATATCTTGTTTATTTTTTAAAAGATTTTATTTATTTTTAGAGGGGAAGGGAGGGAGAAAAAGAGGGAAAGAAACATCAAAGTGTGGTTACCTCTCTAGTGCCCCCTACTGGGGACCTGGCCCACAACCAAGGCAGGTGCCCTGACTGAATGAAACAAACCACCCTTTGCTTTGCAGGCTGGCACTCAATCCACTGAGCCACTCAATCCCCTGAGCCAGGGTGAGCTTGTATTTTTAATCATCTCTTGAATTATTGACTGTTTTATGGTATCTTGTAACCACAACTTCTATTTGTTTTATATACTTCATAGGGGAGATTTCATTTTTTGCCTCACTCTATTATATGTAATGGCTTAGCTTTGAAATCTTTCCTTGATTTAGGGATGTAAATTTGCTTTAACACATTACCATAAAAAATAGCTCAGGTTCGTATGGTTTCATAAAAACTTTATCTTGAAATGCTCTGAAAGGTTCTTTATTTGTAACTCTCAGTTTTGAAAATTTTTAAAATTCCTCCAGGTATTCTTGTCACATACCAGGACTTTAAACAAATGCTCAGATTGACTCTGCTAACAGCAAGTGTTGGTGAGATATAAAAATATTAAAATATATAAATCCAGGTTTCAGAGCAATTGATAACTTACATTTCCACATTATTTTTCCAATATATTACTCCTACTTCATGACATTTTTTACCTAAGTCTTCCAGCAGCTGTTTTGTTACTTAACCTCTAGCTAACTTTTTTTTTTCCCCTCAGCCCAACTGCATAGAATCATGGATTTATTTCTAAAGGCTTGCCTGCAATTCTTAACTGAACCCCTAGAGTACTGTGTCCTATCTTATTCTTTTCAATTCTTCCCCAATGAGGCATGACCAAGATATTATTGTATCCTTGAGAGGCAAGTTCTTGGAATGGAGTGGCAGATGGATATACAAGAATCACCAGTGCAGTGCTAATGGAAATTCAACTCCAATTAAATTTTAAAGTTGTTTGCTTCCAAAAAGTCTAGAAACAATATGAATTAAATTGCTTCTCCTATTGGGATTTTATTCCTGCTAGTAAGCTGCTAGGCAAGGTAATGATGATGTTGGAAGTATTCGTATTCAGGTTTAGGAAATTATGGTGATTATATGATGATGATGGTGATGATGCTGATCATTGCAAACATTTATTGAGCTCTTATTATATATTAAGGACTGAGTTAGGTCTTTTATGCAGTATGTGAACATCTGTTAGTTGCCTTCTATGTCAGTATATTAGTTTTATGTTACTGCATAAGAAATTACCACAAACTCAGTGGCTTAATACAACATACATTTATTGTCTTTGTTTCTGTGTATCAGGAATCTGGGCACGGCTTATCTGAGTCTTCCCAATTTCTCCTTCCTCGTTCCTGTGGTTGTTAGACTAAGAGTTTCATTTTTTGCTGGCTCTTGACTTGAGGCCACCCTCAGTTCCCAGAGGCCTTCCTCAGTTCTTTGTCATGAGGTGTTCCCAACGTGGCCATTTCCTTCCTCACAGCTATTCCTGGGAGAGAGAAAATCTCCTGAAAGACGAATACTAAATCTTATGTAATGTATTCATGCATACTAATGACTTATATCCCATCATCTTTTCCATATCCTATTGCTTAGGGGGAAGTAATAGGTCCTGCCCATACTCAAGAGGAGGACATTACAAAAAGCTATGAATATAAGTGGGTAGGAATCATGGGAAGCAACTTGAGTGTCCATATATCACAGGCAGAGATTGCTATTTGTCCCCATGCGTCTATCCTTTCTTTTTCCCCCTACAAAAATAGAAAGTACCTTGTTGTAAGTAGATGTGTGGCCACGTGAAATAAAGGCTTCATTCCCTAGATTCCCTTGTAGGTAGGTATGATCATGGGACTGAAATATGGGAGAGCAGCAAGATAAAAGAATCTGGAACCACTCTATCAGTCTTTGAAGATTCTCTAATTGTGACTTCTTTGAGGAACAATAAACTTTTATTTTGTTTAAGCCATTGTTATTTTTGGCTTTCTCTTGTAGCTGAACCTAATCTTAACTGATGTTTTTCTCTATCATCTATTTTCCCCTTTCCTCTTTCCAATAGCTTTTCATTTTCATTTTATTGTCTATGCATTTTTTCCCCAGGGAACTTGAAATCACCCTTAGGTCTAAGTTAAGCCAATCAGAATATACTGTCTTTTGCTGACATGGGTGGGAGAGTGACTTAGGCCACTCTAATCAGTGAATCTCAAAATTTTCACTGTGAAATTATGGCAATACCTGTATATAGCAATAATTCTGACTAACTGTATTTTCCATTCCAGCCCCTGATTCTATTCCAAGAAGAAACAGAATTCACCTCCCTCTTGAGCTTATTGCTTGGCAGAGATGGCTTATGCACCATTAAACAAAGCAAACTGATTTATGACAATGACTGATATTTAGGGATTAGTATAGAGGAAGCTTCCATGCTAGTCTTGTGGTTAGAAATAGCATGGAAATGACTCTGAGAGAATTTCTGTGTCTCTTTGAGTACAATAGGATTAGTCATAACTGAATCAAGTGGAAATGATGGTCTCAGAGACATTCACGTGAGTGGCGAAGATTGATATCCCTGTGCTTGTGGACTGCATATATTCACATATTAAAGTGATTCACCTTTCCTAAATTGAGTATCATTCTTCACATTTATAATCTTTATTTTGGGGCAAAATGTGTTTGAATTTATTATTGGACTTATAAAAATTACCGAAGTAACTTGCTCATTGTTGTAAATTGAATAATACAAAGGTGTGGCCTCATGTTTAAAACAGATGCTTTTTCTCTCAGAAAGTCTTCTGCATCTCAGTGTTCCTTTCACTTACTTTTTTTAGGCTTATATTGATAAAATGTTGATTAAAAAATCACTCTATTCAATACTTCTTATATTCTTTATTTAAGTGATTGTAGGATTTTAAATATTTTGGGCCTAAAAAAAGAATAATATTTTAAATATAAAGTACATTAAATTGCCCAGCACCCTGGAGACAGATAGGAAGAAAGGATTCATTAGCCTTTCCCAGTAGGAACTTAAAACTAAGTTAGAGGGTAAAAGGCTTAAACAATTGAAATAGTGAATAAGAAAGCACTAATCATGTACTTCATCCTTATTAATCAGGCATTTACACTATGGGTGTGCACACACACATCTATAGGTGCATACATACATGTGCACATACAGACATAGCCACACATATATGTGTATACATACATGTGCATGCATGTGTGCACACGTGCACACACATATAATGTATATACACATATGTATATGTATAAAGTGAAGATGTATAAAGATTTGGAATGACCAAAGGAGTTTCTTAACTCCTTTATTGGAGTTAAGTTGGGTCTTGAACTAGACCAAGAAGAACAGAGAGAATTGGGGGTGCCCTGAGAATTCTTGACATGAAACACAGAAAGTATCCCTAGACCTGGCTGAGTATCCCTTCATCCCACCTGAGATCCAATGGGACAGAATCGCAAGAGTGAGGACAAGGTAGTTGTATTTTTAACAGGCTGTTTGAATAATTGTTTCTGAAAATTGTCATTTAAGAATTTCTGAAAAAAGCTCTTAAGGTGGGCCTTGTTTTAATCATAGCTCCTTGAAAATTAATTTGGGCACACAATTTATGGCACAAGAAGTTTTGAAAATTCAATAAAAGGTCAAATTCATAGTTGGTTGGTATATTAGTTATATCCCTTAAAATTACATTTGCACATGAGTTGTTATTCTCTTAATTTTTCTTATGTGGATTGTCATTTATTTGTACAACTTTAATCAAAACAGCAAACAAGTTTAAGAGCCCACAGAAATAACCTTTCCTCAGTCATCTGTTTGTTCATTTCTTTGATGAACATTGGATAAGGCTAGAGGCAAGAAATGACACAATTAAGAGCAGAACATTTATTCAGCCCTAGAGAATTTTATTAGATGATATGAATTAAGCACAAATAAATGTAATATATGGAAGAAGTGACAAAGGAAGGAAGGGTTACTTTTATTTTTTTTTAATTTCTTTTTAAAAAAATTTTAATGATTGTTCAAGTGCAGTTTTCTCCCCTTTACTCCCAATCAAGCCCACCTACCCCTCCCTCCCAACTTCCCTCCCATTACCACCCTCCCCCTAGTTTTTATCCATGTGTCTTTTAACCTTGTTCCTGTAAACCAAGGAAGGAAGGGTTATTTTTAAATGGGCATTTTAAAATAAGGTCAAAGATGTTCCAGGCAGAAGATACAGTATAAACAAAATTCTGGATTTTTATCTTCAAATAAAACTTGAAATTGGATCTTAAAAAATATATATATTTATATATAGTACATACTATATACACTATATATAAATATATACTAGCACATATAATATATATTTTATATATTAGTATATTTATAAATTAACATAATGAACATATTTATTACATGTTAATTAATTATATTTTATACAGCAAATATTATATAGTATATACAATATACAACATATATATGACATGTGATATATTTCATATACGATATATTAATATATAAATTCTGTAGCA